>JAMBLF010000478.1:0-257115 GCA_030578115.1 Leucoptera coffeella
AATTATATATAATAAGTTAAATTAATGGAACCAAGCGCACATGGCAACCCCGCACAAGTCTGAATAGGATTTGTCTCAGCTAATGTTGATTGTGTGAAATTCACACTGCCAACGCTGATATTCCGACAAACCCTTAAGTACGTACCAGCACTTCTATAAACAGATATTATATTGTATAGTTCTAACTTAAAATACTATTGAGACTGTGCAATTTCGGTTCAGATACACAGATAGAGTTATGGATGTAGGTGTGATACCGGCTACACCGTGAGGTGACTTCGTGATGATATGTGAGAAAGCTTACATACGTAAACATGGGCACATTATGTCATCATTCTCATCATCATTATATGTATATAAACAGATAGACAAGACACAAAAAATACCAACGCGTTCAGGAACATTAACCTGTCTGAGACTCAGGTGTCCATCTCTGCAATTGCGAAGGTAGTAATTCTGTGGCGACCTCGAAGCCACGTTTTTGACCAGATAGTTATACTTAATGTGACAGGTGGTAATCCATGTCGATATTTACAAGCACTAACTATTATCTGTTCGAGAAACAGGTAGGTTTCCTCACGATGTTTTCTCTCACCGTAATATTCAATGCATTACGCAAATGTATCGTAATATTGAATGCATTTCATTTTTTTTTATTACGAAAATGTACATAGAAATTCATTCATAGATATGTGAGACGGCGTACATACGTAAACACAATTAGCGCAATGCCTACCTGTTCCCCGAACAGGTAATAGTTAGTGCTTGTAAATGGCGACACGGCTTACCACCTCTCACATTGAGTACTGACTATTTGGTCAATACGTGGGTTGAGGTGGCCATAGAACTACTACCTACTGTTGGACACCTGACCACTGACTACCCCGCAATGGTTGATTGTCGTGAACACGTTTGCCTTTGTTTTTGTCAAACTATAATATACGCTTCACGACTTATACACACTCCCTTTTTTATTATGGCGGGGTAGTCAGAGGCTGGAATGCCCATCTCCGAAGTTTCGAAGGCATGTTAGGTATGGGTCATTCGAAGCCCGCGTATCACTAGATAGACAGCACCCAACGTGATAGATCGTATTATAACAGGTAGGAATTATATTAACATTACATTATATTACAAATTAACCTTTTAACCGCCACAACTTTTATCAGTTGGCGTGCCCCCAGCGCCCGGTACATTAAATCGAAAGATATACTTCTGAATTATAACATTAAATAAAAGGTTGAATATATAAACTTTCGAATAAGCAATGTAATTTGGGCTAAAACATCGCAATATGTATAGAAATTGTGTAAATAATTAACGAGGTTTTGTGTCGGATAAATCCGACTCAGGCGAAACAAGCCCGAAATTTTTTGTCGGATAAATGGTTAACATTCCACTATATGACCATTCACTCACTCTGTATCTGCGACGTCGTGAAGAGTGGTAGCTTGGATATGATCTGCCTAACAGTAGGGCATCGAGCCAGTCCGGCTAACGCCTGACACGCCAACCCTCGGATGCGGTCTGCGTCTGTGATAGGTGACTTCACCATCATTAGGGTTATCAGGACCTGAAACGGTAAGGTAATATTAGTAGGACACTTACACCAATTGAACTAGCCCCTTGGTAAGGTAAGATTTGTGTTAAGGGTAGGGTTAACGTATGTTTAAGAAATGTATACTTAATAAACATGGATAAATACATATATAGCATACATAATCAACGTTAGGAGTACCTATACCGCCGAGTGTGTATGAGAAGATGTATGCGTGTTAATGAAGCGAAAGTGGTCTGTCAGGATCGGGACAAATGGGGTTGCGTGATCTCTGCCTAACCCTCTACAGAGAAATCAGAGAATCAGGCGTGATGTGTATGTATATATAATCAACGACCGAACAGGAAAGCAGGAGTAACCTTAACTCTGTCTCCACCGGGAATCGAACCTGGAGCCTCACGAATAGCGTTCAGGTAGTTGTTAACCAATTGCACCACAGAGGTGATTGTGTACTATGTGAATGTTAGAAACAAATAAAATTTTATATATAAGTATATATTTCTTAAATATACGTAAACTAGTACCCTTAACACAAATCTTAATTGAACTTATCAAGGGGCTAGTTCAATTGGTGTAATAGTGTCCTAAATACATACGTAGGTATACATACACATCACGCCTGATTCCCTGTAGAGGAGTAGGCAGATATCACGGATCCCCATTTTTCCTAACTAAAACTATTCTCGTTTCAATTTTGAAACACTCGGTGGTGTCCTAAATATTGACCTTAGTTAACAACCTATACAAAAATATGTAAATGTATATTTAAGTTTTAGATGAATAATAAATAAATAACAGTATCACTGGGCACTATAATCTTAACTAGCTGCCGTTCTTCCCGGAATATTGTAGGAGGCGATTAAAGGACTAGCGTTAAGCGAATCTATTGAACGATCCGGTAGCAACCTGTCACCAATTTTCCATATGACATCACCTTCAATATTTGCTATAAAGTGACGTAAGAGATACTAAATCTCCGCGATTCTGTCCACCCCGAAAGGGTTTGAAGGACGTGAATGTATATCATCATTTTCATCACTGTCATTTTTGCAAAAAATACAAAAAGAGTTAAGATAGTTCAAAATGGTCCTAAAGCGCCCGTTTACTTAATGCGATAACGCTTTTTTTTGTTTTTTATCGCATGTGGCCTATTGACAAACAAAATAAGCTTATTTATTGTTTTAAGCAGGCCCTAATATCACCTACAATACATCATTAAAAAAAACTCTTGCGGCAGTTTGCACGAGTTTTGAAATTTTAAGAGTTTTGCAGGGGTGTCTAATACTTTACGCCAAGGCTGTACATACTTTTCACGCCTGATTCCCTGTAGAGGGGTAGGCACAGACCACGGATCCCCTTTGTCCCGATCCTGACAGACCAATTTCGCTTCATTGACACTCATACACACTCGGCGGTTATAGGTACTCCTAACGTCACCCTTTTTCAATATAGCGTCTAACTGACAGTTAAATGTCTTATTTTGCCGACCCCTATTGAAATGAATGAAATGAAATGAATGAATGAAATGAATGAATTTCAGTATCTATAGAGTTATATAGTAATTACTAGCGAGCCGCTCCAACTTCGCATGGGTATAAAATAGCCTACTCCACAATTTAATCGATGTTATTATAAATATAAACCTTCCTCTTGAATCACTCTATCTATTAAAAAAACCGCATCAAAATCCGTTGCGTAGTTTCAAAGACTTAAGCATACAAAGGGACATAGGGACAGAGAAAGCGACTTTGTTTTATACTATGTAGTGATGTACTAACCATGATCCCGTTGTTGATCCGGACACTCTCCCACACCTTTTGAATGACGTCTTCGTAGGAGCGTAGCGCTGTTTTCTTCTTGTAGCCTCCGAGAGAGAAACGCGTCGCCGACGGACCCGCCTGCAACCACGAACGCATATATGAACATAGGTACATAACATGCTTATGTACTATGTCTTCTACATCTTATTTAAAATATAACATTTTAATATTCATCATATTCAACCGTAATTATTTTATAGTATTTTTGCAACCGTCAACAATGTATATACATGAAAACACGTACACAGAAACAGCATGAGGGTTCGATTCCGGGTGGAGGCAGAGTTAAAAACTATGCTTTCTTTTGCTCTCCAGTCTGATCGTTGATTATGTATGATATATACTAGTATGTAATTAGCTCTCTATAATACGTATCTACATTTGTGTTTTTTAATCCCTTTCGGGGTAGACAGAACCTTGGTGATATTTATATCTTATAGGTCGCTTTTTAGCATAAATATTGGTGTCAGATTTCTAGGCCATCGCCCATTTTCTACAAATGTACTATAAAAAATGCTCTATAAAACTGCTGTTTTTCCCGGCGTGTCAAAAGACGCGACTAAGGGACTAGAATTTATTGGGCGATGGGCTAGCAACCTGTCATCATTGTGCCATGTAATATTACAACTCAATATTAATGCCAAATAAAGACTTAACATATATTATCGTATCTCCAGGCTTAAGTCCAGCCCAAAAGGAAATTCTACCATTGTTAAAAAGAACAGATCTAAAAAACTTACAGAAATACGATTAAACAACTAAAATTACAATTACATAACTTTTTTCCATTTTTTTTTGTCACATTACCGATTTTTATTTTCCGTGTCGTCATTTTGACACATTTATCTATTACAAGCGCGCATTCGCTCAGTGAACCCACGTTATGTACTTACCCTGTGAACAGGCGCGCACACACAATTGACTAGAACGTTGAGCGCCGCTTTCTGTACTTCTGGCTCGGGCACTATCTCGCCGTCCGCCGCACCTGAAACATATATAGTAATTACATACATATAGTTATTTTTAAACACTCGCGATTTATACTCATTTTATTAATATTTTGATATCTTTTATTCATAAATTCAAATTAAGTTATATACAATAAAACAAGGAATTAAAACTAACAAAATATTTACAAACTTAAAACTAATTAAAATAAATTACCTATAAATTAAATATGTCTAAAAAATTGTCGCTGTCATTGGAGCGCAGAGTATTTTATTAATTAATTATTTATTTATTTCATCCAAACAAGTATCCTATCATTACAGGTCTAATAACCTAATGCGATAGGAACTAAACATATTTATAATTTTAAGTAAACAATTTAACATCTACATTAATAGACATAATATAATAACAATTGCATTAATAGAATACCAACAAAAATACTTTAAAGACAAAAACCAAAACTAATATTAATAATAACATTACATTACAAATAACAGATAACAAAAAGTTATTATGTGAGACCGGGTCATATCAGGGTAGACAGACATTTGCTGAGACGGATTTCCCGCTAGTTTAGCTAGCTAGTCTTCCCGCGACCACGGCCTATGCAACTGGGTCGAAACGACTGGTAAAATAAAGGTAATCACATATCTTTATAAATTTATCGTGATATGACCCGGTCTCACATAATTAATAAAATACATACATATACATTAACGTGCTTTTATACCTTTTGAGTGAACAGAACCTTGGAAACAAGATACATCTTATTGGTCACTAATTAGCATGATTATTGGGGTTGTCGATGTAGTTGAAAAATAAATAATACATACATACACATCATGCCTGATTCCCTGTAGAGGGGTATTTGTCCCGATCCTGACAGACCATTTTCGCTTCATTGACATTCATACACCTGCTCATGCGGACTCCAAAAATTCATAAATAATATTTAATTCTATAATTCAGCGTAGCTCAGTGGTCGGGGGCCTTGACTTTATATCAGTGGGTACAGGATTCGAACCCCAGGCATGTACCGATGGAAATGAACTTTTCTCATTTTCTATCAATTGTTTCAAAATAAAAATACATTTACAAAAGGCACCGAATATCATGGTGATGAACAATGGGAACAGGTAGACAATGCTTTTAAATTGCAATACGGCTCACTTTCCGTCATATTTATTAGATACTGAATATAAGATCAATAAGTGGTTACGAGGTGGCCAAAGATCGGGTTAACATTTGGCTACACCCTAAGGGTAAGTGGTCGTAAAATACTTATATATATACCATAACAGTCACACATTATTTGTACACTTAACTTGTGTTTTTATTACATACTCCCTTTTTATTGTAGAGGGGAAGTCAGAGGCTTCAGTGTCTATCTCCAATATTTCCATAGCATATTAAGTACGAGATACTCAAAGCCCGCGTTTCACTAAATAGGACAGCGCTTAACGTTATAGGAGGTGAACCATTACTACAAGCATACACTATAATTTATTTTTTTTATTGAGAGGGCGAGACACAGAGAGATACTTAATTTGCTATTAGTTTAACATAAATACCACAGGTGACGCCAGGAATTATAAGAAAGTCACAAAATCAATATCCTAGAACACACAATAAAAATATTCCCAACTCAGGCCTTTAGCCTGGACAAACACCTGCCCAGGTAGGACGCTTCCTTATTCCTGTAGGACGCAATGGATCTTACAGGGGCCTTACTCCACTAATGCATTTTAGGCACAATAATACTTCAGTAGCGTAGCGCACTATGTGCCAAAGTGTCAAATTACGGCCACTGAAGTATTACTGTATCGATACTGAAGTAATATTGTGTCTATAATGCATTAGTGGAGTAAGGCCCCAAGTAGGATACTTCCTTATTCCTGTAGGACGCAATGGATCTCATTGTATTTTTAGGTAAGAACATATAGTTTTAAGAGATTCGCGATTTATCAATCAATCAGCCTATAACAGTCCACTGCTGGACGTAGGCCTCCCCATTGTTATGCCACAAAACACGAAGACTCGTGACCCTCAGCCAACCACTACCAGCGACCTTTTTCAGCTCATCGGTCCATCCATCGATTTCATCGCGATTTATACTGATTATGATTATGACTAACGGGACTTATCTCGTAAGTTTTTACATAATAACTAGCGACCCGCTCAGGCTTCGCAATTCTGGCTATTTAATAGATGTCATTATACATATAAACCTTCCTCTTGAATCACTCTATCTATTTAAACAAACCGCATCAAAATCCGTTGCGTAGTTTCAAAGATTTAAGCATACAAAGAGACATGGGGACAGAGAGAGCGACTTTGTTTTATACTATGTATAGTCCATTCGCGTTAAGAAAATAGTGACGTCCGTCATGATATGCAGAGGTTAAACTGACCAATGAGATGTTATTTAATGAGATAAGAAGTCACACTGACCAATCGCAGACAACCGTTGTCACTTCTCATTGGTCGATTCGTGGGGACGTGATGACGTCACTATTTTCTTAATACGAATATACTATAGTGACTAACAGAAGAGCATGTATGAGAATGTAAACAGATCTGAGTGAAGCAAGATAGATTTGTCAGGATCGTTCCTGGTGGCGATTGATAGTCTCTATATATATGTATAATAACAACATAGAACTCAAGAATACATATGTAACTCAGCAAGCAGCTGATTACCCCTACCAATACCCACCTAGCACGATGTTGACGCCCGTGGTCTGCTCGCCGTCCCGCATCTCGATCTTCTCGGTGAGCAACAGCTGCACACGGGGCGCCACGCAGCACACGCTCACCACGTCCAGCGCGGAACGAACCGTCTCCGACCTGCCAATAAAGGTTAGTGTAAGAGGCAACATTCTTGTTAGAGATCCTGGGTTCGAATCGGTAGAATTTAAATGCTAAGAGACAACCAGTGTCAAACTAATGTTTTGACTTTCAATGAATGGACTGTACTTGTACTTATGTTGAATAAAAACATTTCACTTTGACTTTGAATCCTGGCTCTGGCTCCAATGAACGAATATTAAAAATGTGTTTTTATTTACATACGCAATTTAAAATCGCTAAACGACGACATTGTGAGGAAATCTATCAATTCCTTAGGATAGAAACAGGATTCGGTTATACAGTTCGCTACCTATCACGTTTGGTGCTATTTAATAAACAAAAGTTATTTGTGTAGTTTTATGAGCTGATGAACCTCTGGCAGAGGTTAGCTGAGGGCCACGAGTGATCGTGTTTTGTGGCGTACCCTTGGGGAGGCCTACGTCCAACAGTGGACTGACATAGGCTGATTGATAGATACATTAATCTAATTACTAATGCTGAAGCTCATAATTACTAATGCTGTAGCTGTAAAAATGTTTCGGATGTAATGCAGACAGCGCCACCAAAAGGGAGTATTGGTACTATTACACTGACATATTACGTCACGACCGTCACGCAACATGCAACACACAGACGGAAAAGTTCGAGACATGGCAATTTAAAATTTCACCTTAAAAGGGAATATTCCCTTACCGTTAGTGACAGTAAATAATCCATTTAATATACGTGCCCATACACATGTATATAAATATGTTCTTTCTATATATATATATGTGTATGTATATGTACATACATACAATCACGCCTGATTCCCTGTAGAGGGGTAGGCAGAGATCACGGATCCCCATTTGACCCGATCCTGACAGACCACTTTCGCTTCATTGACACTCATACACACTCGGCGGTTATAGGTACTCCTAACGTCACCATTTTTCATAAGTATACTAGTGACCCTCTCCGGCTTCTCACGGGCATAAAATATATAGCCTACTCCACTATCTAATGAATGTTATTATACACATAAACGTTCCTCTTGAATCACTCTATCTATTAAAAAAACCGCATAAAAATCCGTTCCGTAGTTTCAAAGATTTAAGCATACAAAGGGACATAGGGACAAAGAAAGCGACTTTGTTTTATACTATGTAGTGATGTACTAACCTGCCATTAAAGTTCCACTCGTACGAATAAGCTACCACCTGGAGTAGCAGGGTAATACCCCCTAACTCCATTAACTCGTCGACCGGCGCCCATCTTGACCAGGCCACTGACTGCAGCGTCTCAATCTGCTCTTGGACTTCTTCGGGAGATGATGTGGATGCCTGGAAGTTATGGGGCGGAGTTTTTTTTTATTTTTATTTTATTTTGGAACCTTTGCACAAACTATGACAATGTCGGTTCCATCGTATCCTAAAACATTACAAATTACACATCTATTTAACTAACTTATACTTAAAACTATACACGTATTTAGCCGCCTCAGAAGTAGGCGCTGCTAACAACAAGTGGATAACACCCATATCCATCGCGCGCAGCCTAAACTCGCTCATCAGGAGCCGTCTCCTCTCCTCGTTGCGGGCACACTCTACCAGGAAGTGTTGCACGTCCTCAACGACCGCACATTGCTCGCACTTCGGTGAATGGGGCGGAGTTAGAAAGAGTGGAGTTGTATGGGGGAGTCAGAAAAAAAAAACAAAAATAAACAACAAACGCATTCACGATCATTAACCCTTGCGGGCTAGTCAGAGGTTCAGGTTTCCATCTCCGCTATTGCGAAGGAAGAAGAAGGAAGGGAGACAGAAATAGTGGGGTTATGTGGTACAATGGCATTTGCGAAATGAATCGAATATTACGAGGGAAAACATCGTGACGAAACCTACCTATTTCCCGAAAAGGTAATTGTTAGTGCTCGTAAATGGCGACATGGCTTACCACCTGTCACATTGAGTAAAGTGTTTTTCATTTGCGTACATATTTTACGATGAAGGAAAAAATCGTGAGGAAACCTGCCTATCCCTGGGGATAGGTAATAGGCAGTGCCTATATACGGTGATACGGTTCACTACCTATCACGTTGGGTGCTGTCTATCAAGTGAAACGTGAGCTTTGAGTGGCTAATACCTAACATGCCTTCAAAATTTCGGACATGGGCACTCAAGCCTCTAACTAACCCCACGATATAAAAGGGAGTTTGCATATACAAGTCGTGAAGCGTATGTGTGTGTATAAGACACAACTCCTAAAGCATATTGTATGTAAAAGCCTACATCTTAAAAGAAAGAAAAGTTTCCTCACGATGTTTTCCGTCACCGTTAGCGACTGTAAATTATGTACTTAAATGAAATACACATATTTTAAATTTCATTCATTGGTACATGGCAGAGCCGGGATTCGAACCTAGAACCTTTTCTCATAAAAAGTCCGAGTTCTTACCCACTGGGCTACAGCCGCCGAGAATACAAACGAGCGACTAGCACAACAGATGAATTCCGACTGAGATAGTGAACGCAGGGAAGCTTCGAGAAGCTTAAAGCTTTGTTTTCTGGGTGCGTCGGAGTATTCTTTTGTTAATAAGGTACTCAAAACAGTCGTCTATGGTGCGTCAACAAAGTCAGCAGCTCAGTGAAAGTTGAAAATACAAATAATTATTTTCGGCTGAATATTTAGTCAATTGTGATGCCAAACTGGCTAAATATGTTCGCTATGGGATAAGCTTTGGATCCTCAACTGGAACGAACCGAAGAACAAGGAAGAGAGCAAGAAATTGGAGCATCGATTTCGTTTTTCTTCGGTTGTAGCAGCTGGCGGCGTTGATGTAACCATGGCGATGAAATAACAAGAAGTTCAAACGCCGTGGCATCAGTGTTTGTACTTCAGCCGACATAACCTAAGTGGTGAATGGTTTAATAAAGAATTAAAAAAAAAAGGTACTCAAAAAGTGATTCTAAGAACCTTTGTTAATCCAGTAATGGCCAAGTTTTTGAGTTAGATAACCCTATGTGCGCTGTATGTATGCATGTTACTCACTTTGTATGGAGGTGTATCCGGTACATTGTCCCCATTCTGTCTCGCCACGTGCGCCGCTCGCAGCTTCAAGTGGGCTTCTAAATATCTGCAAAATACAATATACCTATGTATTAAATAGAACGCGTTGTAGAAGACTTATTGGGCAACTGTTCTTTAATTCAAATTCAAACAGCATATATTGTTAGATAGGTAGACATGTTTGCTGACAGATGGTTGTATAAAAACATTTTGATATTATTCCAATATATACACACATACATACACATACGCTTCACGACTTGTTTCTACACATGGCGGGGTAGTCAGAGGCTTGAATGCCCATCTCCGAAATTTCGAAGGCATGTTAGGTATAGGTCCTTCAAAGCCTGCGTTTTACTAGATAGGTAGTGAACCGTATCGTCGTATATATATATATTATAATAATTAATCATTAAACCGTTCTTCGTAGTCAGAGCTTTGGTACAAAGTTTCGTAAATGATTCATGGGCACTTTTCAGTTCACGTGCTAACCAGCGGCCCAAGTCTAATAAAACTTTTTGCTAAATAACATTTCAATATCATGTCAGTAACAGTGTGAAGTTGTTCGTGCAATAGCAAAAGTGCCAATTTTGGATATTTTAAGAAAAATTTGTCACTTTTGTGGATATCAATGGTGAAATTTGACACTTTTGTTATGCCACTACCTACTTCACACTATTACTAAATGGTGTGAAGTAAGTAGTGAATAGTATTCATAGATATTGAACTACGATTGCGCTTAAACGCATTACTTGACTTGGGCTCTACGTGGTTAGCCTTTCGCACCACAGCGGTCAATCAATTATTTATTTATTTATTAAGACATCCAACAGCAAAACAGTTCGAGAACTTAAAACTAAGAAGCCATTAAAAGTAGCCAATTACAGGACATCCTTACGAGAGTATTACACAAATCAATGAACATGTACAATTACAAATATTTGCTAGGCAATGAGTTGAAACAATTTCGTCATCCACTTGTTGATCTAAGCCAAACAAGACATTTCAAAATACACATACAATTCATACACACAATCACATTACATTTTTTTTTGACGACCTCCGTGGCGCGATCGGTTAGACACCTGAACGCTAATCGTGAAGTTCCAGGTTCGATTCCCGGTGGAGGCAGAGTTAAGAACTACGCTTTTCTACTGCTTTCTAGTCTGGTCGTTGATTATATATGCTATTTATGTATTTATCTATATATAATAAGTATACATTTCTTAAATATACGTTGACTAGTACCCTTAACACAAGTCTTAAATGTACTTACCAAGGGGCTAGTTCAATTAGTGTAATAATGTCCAAATATTATTATTATTATTATCAATTATTGTATACTAGCGACCCGCTCCGGCTTTGCACGGGTATAAAATATATAGCCTACTCCACTATTTAATGGATGTTATTATACATATAAACCTTCCACTTGAATCACTCTATCTATTAAAAAAAACCACATCAAAATCCGTTGCGTAGTTTCAAAGATTTAAGCATACAAAGGGACATAGGGACAGAGAAAACGACTTTGTTTTATACTATGTAATGATTATGTCTCAGTAAACGTTGTGTGGGGCGCCCTCCGGCAAGGTGGGAAGACGACCTGCGCAGGTTGGCCGGCATCGAATGGATGCGAACGGCCACTGACATGGAGAAGTGACGTCATTTGGGGGAGGCCTATGCCCAACAGTGGATTGATACAGGCTGATGATGACGATGACGAATATTGCGGCATTTCTAGCCTCAGTCATTTCTTTGTGAGGGTAGACAGACATTTGCTGAGACTAGAGCTAGTCTTCCCGTGACCACGGCCTATGCAACTGGGTCGAAACGTCGGGCAAAATAAAGGTAATCACATATCTTTATTAATTTATCGTGATATGACCCGGTCTCACATAGTTAATAAAATTCCTAGCCTCTATGAATACCTTTTGAGCGCGACGCACACGTGCCTGACTATCTGTCTGGCGGCGCACGTCTCGTCCTCGGAAACTCTCGACTCTTCCTCGTCTGAGCCCAGGATGGGCAGCGTCGAGATCACGTTGTACAGCTTACGGAGGCCGTCCTGGAATCATGATATAGAGTTCACAAAACTTAGTTATTACATAGGTGTTCTTCAGCAATTAAATACAATGTTAATGTACTATTAGAAGTCCTTCTTATCCCGGCCCGGGCATGTACCAACGAACGAAATAATTTACGCACATCACTAAGGGAAAACATCGTGAACGAAACCTACTTATCCCTCAAAATAGGTAATAACCAGTGCCTGTATACAGCGATACGGTTCACTACCTATCACGGTAAGTGCTACTATCGAATAAAACGCGGACTTCGAGTGACCCATATCTAACATGCAACACGGAGATATGAGCACTCAAACCTGACTACTCCACTACAATAAAAAAACGAGTGTACACAAGTCGTGAGGCGTATGTTTTTAATTTCGTTTCGGTGACAGAATAACTATTATATATCTTTGATCATATCAAGAAAACATAAATATTGTATAAGCAGGTGTATTTGTATCAATGAAGCGAAAGTGGTTTTTCAGGAACGGGAGAGATGGAGATCCGGAATCTGTGCTACTCCTCTCCAGGAAAATGGGTGTTATGTGTATGTTAACCCTTGTGAGATTGTCAGAGGTTGAGTTTTGCACTCAAACCTCACTTAAAACTTAATAATCAGTATCCAACGTGACAGTTGTAACCATGCTGATGTTAATAGAGTCACTACCTATTTCGATTATTACTAGCTTTTTAGTAATACGATGTTTTTCGTTACCGAATATATGACGAAATATCAATAAAAATATTCTTAAACCCTACTATTGTTAAAGCATCTGCTTTTAAAAAAGCGATACATGAAACTAAGAATTTAGTCGTTTCGTACTTTAATCCTGTATCTAGCTACTAGCTGCTAGTCTGGAGCGTAAAAAGAATGCTAACTAGCTGCCGTTCTTCCCGGCATGTCGTAAGAGGCGACTAAGGGACTGAATTGATTTTATTCAATGTTCCATATGACATCACAACTCCACTATTAACGCTAAAAAGTGACCAAGGAGATATTATATCTCCGAGGTTCTTTCCACCCTGAAAGGGATTTAAGGGCGTGAATTTGTATGTAGTCAATTACTCACCTGATTGTCGAACTCCTCCAAAATGACCCTAAACTGGAAGGAGAGGCCGAAAAACATGGTCGCATGACAACGGCCTGAGTCGTGCGAACATTCCAGAAGCCAGAGCGCGTATCTGAAATCACAATTTGACATTTACATATCGTCGTTGAAGTTCTAAAACAACGATGTATATATTTTATACTAGTGAACGGCTCCGGCTTCGCACGGGTATGAGATATATAGCCTACTCCACTATTTGATGGATGTTACTTATAAACCTTCCTTTTGAATCTTCTATCTATTAACTCTATCTATTAAAAAAAACGCATCAAAATCCGTTGTGAAGTTTCAAAGATTTAAGCATACAAAGGGACATAGGGACAGAGAAAGCGACTTGTTTTTATACTATGTAGTGATAAGGTCTTATAATAAATAACTAACATACATATTCATGTCCTTTAATCCCTTTCATGACATGAAATATCTCTTTGGTCACATATTATATAAAAAAAGACAAACGTGTTTACGACCATTAACCCTTGTGGGGTAGTCAAAGGTTCAAGTCTCCCTCTCCGCAATTACAATTCTATGGACACCTCGAACCGACGTGTTAACCAGATAGTCAGTACTCAATGTGACAGGTGGTAAGCCATGTCGCCATTTACAAGCGCTATTACCTGTTCGGGGAACAAGTAGGTTACGATGTTTTCCCTCACTGTAGAACAGTGTGTGTGTGAGTTTCGGTGTCACATGGAACATTAAAGACAGGTTCCTACCCTATCACCAAATAGATTCCTTTGACCCCTAGTCCCTTAGTCGTCTCCTACGACATACTGGGAAGAACGGTAACTAATGATCATTCTATTTACCATGTGAAATAAGGTATTCCATATAGCCGTGTAAAAGAACAGATTAATTCCTATTCTTCTCTTATCTAGCCCTATTAATCACTACACAGTATAAAACAAAGTCGCTTTCTCTGTCTCTATGTCCCTTTGTATGCTTAAATCTTTGAAACTACGCAACGGACTTTGATGCGGTTTTTTTTAATAGATAGAGTGATTCAAGAGGAAGGTTTATATATATAATAACATCCATTAATTAGCCGGAGCGGGTCGCTAGTTTATTATATTTATATTATGTAGAATCATTAATTCAATAGTCTGATTCATTCATTGTAATGTAACTATGTATAATGTGGAATCTACATAAAAGATTATTACTATGTACGTTAACCCTATGGGTTAACCAATAAATTTATTCTTATTTTTTGTTTAATCGTTAGGTGCTGTCTATCTAGTGATACGCGGGCTCCGAATGACCCATACCTAACATGCCTTCGAAATTTCGGAGATGGGCACTCAAGCCTCCAACTACCCCGCCATAATAAAAAAGGGAGTGTGTATACACAAGTCGTGAAGCATATGTATATTCTATGCATTACATACATCCATACATTACGTTACATTATGCCTGATTCCCTGTAGAGGTGAAAACTTGAGGGTACATAAACAGTTATGTTTATGTTATGTTTTTAACCAATAAACCTACTTGACAAGATCGGCTAGTATCTTCCTGGGCAATAGGCAGACTCTCTCCATCGCATCTTCGCAGTAGGCCAAGTAGTAGAGGCATATCGAGACGCCGGTCGCCGCCACCGACGGCCGCGGCACCTCTAGGAATTTCTATTGACAGAAAATAAGGGTAAATTATACAAATTATTAGCAGTCAGTGTTTAGAACGTATAAGAATTTATATATCTGGCTTATTTCACGTTCTAGGCCCTTACTCCACTAATTAACTTTGACAGCCACACAACTACATCGCTACTGCGTCACTACTGCGTCTCGGCTGTAAAAGTGGTTGCCAATATTTTGATCTGCCACAGTTGTGCCTCAATATCGAGTCAGTTGTGCTTCAGTGGCAACTCAAAGTTCAGAAATGTCAATAGTGGAGTACCAAATATAAGGCTATTGAACTGACATTGACGGACGTTTGATTAGTGGAGTAGCTTTTTTATACTTCAGACGCAGAAGTACTTCAGATGTAGTTCGATAGCTCTTCAGTGGGCAAAATTTGTTAGTGGAATGCCAAAAGTGTCAAATTACGGCTACTGAAGTATTACAGGGCTTAACTTAGTAATAATAAATAAATAAATAAATATTGTGGCTAAAATGAATTAGTGGAGTAAGGGCCAAGTACCATGCTAGATGAGAAAATACATATACAATAATTTATTGACGTCCTTTAATCTCTTTTGGGGTGGACAGAACCTCGGAGACATAATAATATAACCTAGGTATTTTTTAGCATGATTTGGGGTTGTGATTTCATATGGAACATTAATGATATGTTGCTAGTTTAATGCTTATGAGATTTAATTTACCACTAGTCCATTAGTCGCCTCTTACGACATGCCGAAGAGAACGTCAGATAGTTAGCTCTTTTTTTAAAACAAAATTACCCAGTTAAGGCAGTGTTAAAAATAAGACTTTCTACAGCTAACAGTCTTGTTGTTTAATATAAATGTGATTCTATTATGTATGTATTTATATATAAATGAATAATTTATATTTGTGCTTGAAAATGGCGACCGGTTTACCACCTGTCACATGGTGTGTGAGTACTGACTGGTAAACACGTGGGTTCGAGGTGGCCATAGAATGACTACCTTCGCAATAGCAGACATGGAATCTTGAACCTGTCATTACCCCGCTAGGATTAATGCTCGTGAACGCGTTTGTCTATAAATATTATATATATATATATATCTGGAATTATCAACAAAGATATTATACTAATCACTACATAGTATAAAACAAAGTCGCTTTCTCTGTCCCTATGTCCCTTTGTATGCTTAAATATTTTTAAATAGATAGCGTGATTCAAGAGGAAGGTTTATATGTATAATAACATCCATTAAATAGTGGAGTAGGCATTTCAGGCTATTTAATGGATGTTATTATACATATAAACCTTCCTCTTGAATCACGCTATCTATTTAAAAATATTTAAGCATACAAAGGGACATAGGGACAGAGAAAGCGACTTTGTTTTATACTATGTAGTGATTAGTATAATATCTTTGTTATTTTATACCCGTGCGAAGCCGGAGCGGGTCGCTAGTTATTTATATATTAGAACTAACCTGTAACCCGCCCATATTGATAAAATCGATCGAGAACTTCTTATGGCAAAGCAACGCCGCCAGATACTTGAGTGCTTCGAACGCTAGCCTCGAGTCTCTTGATTCGCGCACGTTCAGATAGCCCAGGATCAGACCTAGCGCGTTCTGTTCAAACACGTGACTCAGGAACTGAAAATAAAAAAAATATATAAAAAAATATTCCTTTTATTCACACTAGACGCAGTAACACAAATAGGCACAAGTAGACACAAATAGAGAAAAGAATTAATATTTAATAATTTACATTAATGGAACCAAGCGCACATGGCAACCCCGCGCAAGTGTGAATAGGATTTGTCTCAGCTAATGTTGATTGTGTGAAATTCACACTGCCAACGCTGCATAAATAGGTGTTAGAACGTACGTTAGTTTCAGAATAACGATGTAATGTCAAAGGCTTTACGGCGATGGAATAATTGAGTTGGATGCAGGTTACCTAGAAAAATATTCAGTTTGAGCAACCAAAGTGGACAGCGTTAGACAGTCAAATATGTGACTAGCACGAAAGGGTAATACCTAAAGAATAAAGGCAAATTTAAATACATACAGATAATAATATCAAAAATTTTCAGAGCAGGCTATTTACAGCAAAGCCAACCACTTTATACATTGTATGCTGACTATCTAGTCAATATAGTTTTAAGAGATTCGCGATTTATACTCATGATTAATAACTAACGGGACTTATCGCGTAAGTTTGAGACTGACTGACTGAGTCTGCCCGTGACCAAGGCTGCTGCAACGTAGCCGAAACGTCGGGTTAATAAAGGTAACTTTATTATACAACAACTTACGCGATAAGTCCCGTTAGTTATTAATCATGTATCTAGTCAATAGTTGGTTGCGAGTAGGACAGCCTCTAACAACCCCGAAGGGTTGTTAAGGAAACATTTATATATAAAAATGTTTTTTACAACTACAAGACACGAAGACATCATACAACATAGGCAACACTGATTACAAACACAAACAAGTCATTCAAGTTAGGCCATTGACGTGCAAAAAAGATACCCACTCAGTTATATGTGTGGACAATCAGACTCTAATATTAAGTAATTATTAGACAATCACAACGCAGATATTATGTCGTAACTAGATATAGATCTAATTCCCTTTTTTATTTTTTTCAAAATTTCGGAGATGGGCTCTCAAGCCTTGACTTCTCCGCCACAATAAAAAAAGGAGTGTGTACACACAAGTCGTGAAGCGTATGTATGTGTAATTTAATTATTTCCTCAATGAAGAAATATTTCGAGGGGGATCATGCCTATTCATTCCCTGAGGTGAGGTGAAAAGTCGTTTTAATGGGTCCTTAAATATATGTTCAGCTAATTCGGAGATGAAAATGTAGGCAAATATGTACAAATTAAATTACATACATACGCTTCACGACTTGTGAATATACACACTCCCTTTTTTATTATGGCGGGGTAGTCAGAGGCTTGAATGCCCATCTCCGAAATTTCGAAGGGATGTTGGGTATGGGTCACTCGAAGCCCGCGTTTCACTAGATAAACAGCACCCAACGCGATAGGTATTGAACCAACCACCGTAAATAGATACTAGGTATTACCTATCCCGAAGGATAGGCAGGTTTCCTCTTAATGTTTTCCTTCACCGTTAGCGACTTGCCAGAGCAGAGATTCGGAACTCGGACTTCTAATAAGAAGGCAAGGTCTTCCCACTATGCTACAGGCGCTTATACATAAAATTAATTTAAATTCGACGTAGCTCAGTTGTTTGGGGCTTGGCTCTGTATCAGTGGGTACAGGGTTCAAATCCTGCTTGAGCATGTACCAATGGAAATGAATTTTAATGAATTTCTATGTACATTTTCGTAATAAAAACACATTTACGAAATACATCGAATTATACGGTGAGGGAAAACATCGTGAGGAAACCTACCTGTTCCCCGAACAGGTAATAGTTAGTGCTTGTAAATGGCGACATCGCTTACCACCTGTCACATTGAGTACTAACTATCTGGTCAACACGTGGGTTTGAGGTGTCGATAGAATTACTACCTTCGCAATTGCGGAGATGGACACCTGAACCTCTGACTACCCCGCAAGGGTTAATTGACGTGAATGCGTTTTTGAGTACTAACCTCCTGGTATTCGCCCATGGGGGTGAGGTACCGCAGTATCAACATTTGCCTAGTCGCATCCGTCGGCGGATGGATTTGAATATTACCTGCAACATCATCAAAATGAAAATAAATTATATAAATAAAGAATAATACTATGTAAATAATAAAGGGTGTCGGTAGGAGTACCTATAACCGCCGAGTGTGTATGAGAAGATGTATGAGTGTCAATGAAGTGAAAGTGGTCTGCCAGGATTGGTACAAATGGGGATCCGTGATCACTGCCTACCCGTCTACAGAGAATCAGGCGAGATATGTATATATGTATGATAAATAATTAACGGGACTTATCGCGTAAGTTTATATATAATAAAATTACCTTTTATTAACCTGTGACCATGGCTACTGCAACGTAGCCGAAACGTCGGGTTAATAAAAGGTAATTTTATTATATATAAACTTACGCGATAAGTCCCGTTAATTATTTATCATGAGAATAAATCGCGAATCTCTTAAAACTGTATGTATGTTATTATTGATTGACGGCCACCGTGGTAAGAACAATTAAACACTTGAACGCTAATCGTGAGGATTCGATTCCAAGTGGAGGCAGAGTTTAGAACTACGCCTTTCTTCTGCTTTACAGTCTGGTAGTTTATAGAGTACCCTCAAGTTTTCACCTCTACAAGGAATCAGGCATAATGTATGGAAGTATGTAATACATAGAATATAAGAACATTTCATTACAATCGTAGAACACTGACGCTTCTGGTTTTTGGGCATTGTTATGTATTTCCTAAATTAATTTAAATTATAATGATTATTCAGTGAAAAAATATTTTTGCTTTATCATGGCTATTTAATTACAATATTTGGATTCGAGATATGTTTCAAAAACTGATTGAAACTTCAATGAGGACATTTTCAATCAAGTACCTGTAAAGTGAAGAAAATGAAAATCCGTCTGTGCTCTATGATTGTGTCGATTTATTTACAGATACACACACACACACACATGGACAGCTCAGAAACGAAACATTGACAGAGCGTATCTGTCACTAAGCTCTGGTCCAGCGCTTATGCATGGCGCACTCATATCACACTTTTAAGTAAGTCACGTTCTTGTAACTCCTATTGAGGTGAAAAGAACATCGAACACATACTATCGTCTCGGTCCATGATAATATATACGCTTCACGACTCTTCGAGGTAGTCAGAAACTTAGTGTCCATTTTATCTACGAAGGTATTTAGCTACTCATATCCCACATTACACTAGATAGCTAGCATTCAATTATATAGACAAATTATATTCAACGGTCCAGGGCCCTTAGTCGACTAATGCTTTTTGCAAAATAACAGTTCAATATCAGATTCGAATCCTATTCACACTTGCGCGGGGTTGCCATGTGCGCTTGGTTTCATAAATTTAAATTATTATATATTAATTTTTTTCTCTATTTGTGTCTATTTGTGTTATTGCGTCTAGTGTGAATAAAAGGATTTTATTTTTATTTTTTAGATCAGCCAGTGTGAATTTAGTAGTGGATTATCATTTCAACATCAGATCAGTAACTGTGAAGTTGGTAGTAGATTAACAAAAGTGACATATTTCGCCATTTTTAAGCCAAATTTGACACTTGCGTATACCAATGGTGAAATTTGACACACCTTTGTTCATTCACTACCAACTTCACACTATTACTATTCTTACATTGAACTGCGTTTGTGCCAAAACGCATTATAATACTAAGGCCATCGGTCATTCGTCCATTCTGGTTTGGCCGCAGTCTCATTCTGATGGATTATTTAATTAAGTTGTATTGTATTGAAATATGTCTGCAGAGTTTCTTGGCATTTCTTCTTAGCAGGATTTTCCTTTACGAAATGCCATTAGTTTAATAAGATTTATTTAAAAACTTTAATTTTAACTAATTTTAATGACAACTTTTCCGGTGGAAATGTTTTTTTTTGACTATCAAAGTGATTTTATTAATACTCATGTTGAATAAAAAGCATTTCATTTCATCGGTCACCCATCCACCCGCTCGCACACGGTAACATCGCTTAACATACCTATCACGTACGTCTCCATCTCCGCCCAGCTAGAGTTGGACGAGGTCTGCATTTGTACTAAAACCCATTGGTATACTAAAGCCATCGGTCACCCATCCATCCGCTCCCACACCGTAACATCGCTTAACATACCTATCACGTACGTCTCCATCTCCGCCCAGCTAGAGTTGGACGAGGTCTCGTGGGGCAGGGGCTGCATTTGTACTAAAACCCATTGGTATACTAAAGCCATCGGTCACCCATCCATCCGCTCCCACACCGTAACATCGCTTAACATACCTATCACGTACGTCTCCATCTCCGCCCAGCTAGAGTTGGACGAGGTCTCGTGGGGCAGGGGCTGCATTTGTACTAAAACCCATTGGTATACTAAAGCCATCGGTCACCCATCCATCCGCTCCCACACCGTAACATCGCTTAACATACCTATCACGTACGTCTCCATCTCCGCCCAGCTAGAGTTGGACGAGGTCTCGTGGGGCAGGGGCTGCATTTGTACTAAAACCCATTGGTATACTAAAGCCATCGGTCACCCATCCATCCGCTCCCACACCGTAACATCGCTTAACATACCTATCACGTACGTCTCCATCTCCGCCCAGCTAGAGTTGGACGAGGTCTCGTGGGGCAGGGGCTGCGCGGGGGGAGGCGGGCGCGGAGGGGGAGACATCATGCCCCAATGCTCCGGTGACGACTGGTACGCTGGAACAGAGATGGGTGTATGTGGGTGTGTAAAGTTAGACAGGGATGGTTATATGTACGCAGTTAGGTTTGTAAAAGGAATTCCAAGTAATTATAGTTTTAAGAGATTCGCGATTTATATTTATATACTCATTTATACCATGGCTGCTGCAACGTAGCCGAAACGTCGGGTTAATATCAATCAATCAATCAGCCTATGACAGTCCACTGCTGGACGTAGGCCTCCCCAAGGTAACGCCACAAAACACGCTCACTCGTGGCCCTCAGCCAACCACTACCAGAGACCTTTTTCAGGTCATCGGTCCATCTAGCAGGGGGCGTCCTACACTACGTTTACCGAGACGTGGTACATGACAGTCGGGCTGGCTCATCGATTACATGTCGCTCAGCGAGCAATGGAACGTTCGATGCTATATCCCATAGTTGCCTTTTACAACATAAGGAGCAGAAAGACAATCGGGAATCGCCATTCGAGAACCGCTTTGCTCCAACGGTCGTCGGTTCTGCGACAGACGTGACCGGCCCACTGCCACTTCAGCTTGCAACATCGATAGACAAGTCTACGACTTTTGGTTGGTTGGTAGTAGTAGTTTATGTATCTTTTAAAGCTGAAGCTCTTTTAAATATATGTTTTTGTTTATTTCTATATGTATGTATTTGTTTAGGTGCAACAAATGTGCGTACCCTCCGCGGCTCAGGCGGAGGATCGGCGTTGTGGTGTTTCTGCCCACAACATATTATGCTATACACAATATTTTTTAATTTTAAATGTTTTCATTATTATTTTTGATCTGTTTAGTTTTTGTTTTTTATTTAAATGTTGAAAAAATTGTGTAGTTATTATGTGTTTGTATTGTGTATTGTATTGTCCCTGTAAATAAATGGTTTTCAATTTCAATTTCGGATGGGTGTATGTGGATGTGTTAGGTTAGACAGGGATGGTTATAGATACGCAGTTAGGTCTTCAAAAAGAATCCCAAGTAAGTTAAAGATAAACGCGTTCACGATCATTAACCCTTGCGGGGTAGTCAGAAGTTGACGTGTTCTTATATTTTACAATAAAACTAACTAGAAGGTTTCAATAATTTCAACTGATAAAAGTAGTTGTCACGTACTGTTGTTGTAGTATGACACCTCGTACAGATACTGCCTATTGCGAGAAACAGGCAGTTTTCTTCACTATGTTTTCCCTCACCGAAATCCAACCAAAATTCAATTAAAAACATAACATACGCTTCACGACTTGTGTATACACACTCCCTTTTTTATTATGGCGGGGTATTCAGAGGCTTGAATGCCCATTTCCGAAATTTCGAAGGCATGTTTGGTATGGATCATTCGAAGCCCACGTATCACTAGATAGACAGCACCCAACGTGACAGGTAGTAAACCGTATCGCCGTATATAGGCACTGACTATTACCTATCCTGAGGGTTAGGCAGGTTTCCTCACGATGTTTTCCCTCATCGTTAGCGACTGTAAATTATGCACGTAAATGAAAAACACATTTAAATTTCATTCATTGGTACATGCCAGAGTCGGGATTCGAACCCCTAGTTTCCCTTCAAAACGTATAAATCTTTCGCCATTTAATTAATGAGTGAAAAACTTCATCTCTATCGTATGTTTGTACTTACAATTATTACAACTTTTAACAGGAGTGGAATCTCCCCCACCGCCCTCGTCCGTTTCTCGATCTGAAAACAAATATGATTAATAACTAACGGGACTTATCGCGTATGTTTTTATATAATAATGTTACCTTTATTAACCCGACGTTTCGGCTACGTTGCAGCAGCCATGGTCACGGGCAGACTACATACACAGATAGTACAAAAGACAAAGACAAACGCGTTCATCACCATTCACCCTTGACGTGCGTTGGCCAGATAGTGAGTACTCAATGTGACAGGTGGCAAGTCACGTCGCCATTTACAAGCACTAACTATTATATGGAAACAAGTAGGTTTGCCTACGATGTTTTCCCTCACAGTAGTAATTGGTGCATTTTATTTCCATTGGTAGATGTTCCGAGACCTGATTCCCTGTAATGGGGTAGGCAGAGATCACGGGCCCCCATTTGTATGTGTATGTATGTTGCTTACCATTAATTGGTCCGTTAGTCTTGGCCTCTGAACTCGACCTTCGTCTGTCGAACCTCGCGAAATGTCGAGTCTGATTTTGGTTTTGCTGTAACATAACATTATATAGTTAGGCTAAAGGCGACTGTGAGATATTAGGTATTTGGGGCTCTGTCTACCCCGAATGTATAGAGGGGCTGTACAACCCGTTCAGGATAGTAAGAGATTGAGTGTCAAACATCAACTGTGCATAGTGTTAAACCTACTTTTAATCTGTTAGTCAATATCCAAAGTGACATGGTAAAACATTACGGCGTAATACTAACTATTGCCTATACCGAGAAATAGGCATGTTTTCATATCGACACCTAACGGCGCACTTGTCCTAAATTCAATTTAGCGAAGTTTACAGAAGGAAGGTTTAAAAAATATCTAATATACCGCCTAGACGCCAAAAAAGTCGTCATTTCGCCATAAAAAAAATTGAATTGAACTGTATATTTAACTCATTTTTGCGTTTACGCCAAGTGCGCCGTTAGGTGTCGTTATGGACTATCTCTATAATCATATAGACACTTCCCATCCCGCCTTGCTTAGATCTAAGGATGCTACTAAAACGACAGTCGTTTACCAAGTACAGAAGTATGAGGATAATAGATATCGGAGATTCTACGATCTTTGTCTACCATTCTACAGGTAGTCTGGCGTAATATGATAACTGTCCTCTCCCTCAGGTATTATTATAGTTGTATAAGAAACTATGTACTAGAGTAAATGTCTGCCAATGTCACTGAAGTTTCTCACTAAGGGTGAAGGTTGAATTGGAAAGTAAAATATTATTATAGGCGAGTGTCAGCTTTGGAGATTTATTGAAGATTGTCATAAGTAGGTGCTAAAGTACATAGCTACTGGCGGATTCCTTACTTAGTAAAATTCTTATTAGGTAAATTAGAAATTTTGTTAAATCAAGATAAAATAGGCTTTTAGGCCGGTCCCTACATAACCGCCCTTCCACTTCACTCATATATATTCCTCTTGTCAATCTGCTATCATTCGGCCTAATAAGACATATAACAGTCAGAGAGAAGCTATTTTGAAAAAAGGTGACGTTAGGAGTACCTAAAACCGCCGCAAGTGTATGAGAAGATATATTAGTGTCAATGAAGCGAAAGTGGTTTGTCAGGATCGGGACAAATGGGGATCCGTGATCTCTGCCTACCCCTCTACAGAGAATCAGGCGTGATGTGTATGTATGTATGC
Organism: Leucoptera coffeella; assembly: GCA_030578115.1. NCBI lineage: Eukaryota > Metazoa > Arthropoda > Insecta > Lepidoptera > Lyonetiidae > Leucoptera > Leucoptera coffeella. The sequence continues at coordinate 24,737 of JAMBLF010000478.1, forward strand.
ATGTAAGTGGCTTATTAGGTTACATGCGCCATTGTGTAGGTACTTTGTACAACAGTATTTAATCGAAACTTATTGTTCTGTCCACTCCTTTCGAGATTATGGACGTGATTGTGTAAGCATGTACACTTACTTTCTCCTCTAGCGTTTTGTTCCTCAGCTTGTGTAGTTTTTTCAACATCAACGGCACCAACTGAGCATTTAGTTCCCTGGGAAACAATTATATAGCATTCTTACTCATTAATAATAACAATATTTGAACATTATTACACCAATTGAACTAGCCCCTTGGTAAGTACATTTAAGACTTGTGCTAAGGGTACTAGTCAACGTAAATTTAAGAAATATACATTTACTATATATAGATAAATATATATAGCATATATAATCAACAACCAGATTGGAAAGCAGAAGAAAAGCGTAGTTCTTAACTCTGCCTCCAACGGGAATCGAACCCGGGACCTCACGATAGCGTGGCGACATGACCTGTCACATTGAGTACTAACTATCTGGTCAACACGTGGGTTAGAGGTGGCCATAGAATGACTACCTTCGCAATTGCGGAGATGGACACCTGAAACTCTGACTACCCCGCAAGGGTTAATGGTCGTAAACGCGTTTGTCTTTGACACTATTACACCAATTGAACTAGCCCCTTGGTAAGTTCATTTAAGACGTGTGTTAAGGGTACTAGTCAACGTATATTTAAGGAATATACATTTACTATATATGTATAGATAAATATATATAGCATATATAATCAACAACCAGAATGGAAAGCAGAAGAAAAGCGTAGTTCTTAACTCTGCCTCAAACGGGAATCGAACCCGGAACCTCACGATAGCGTGGCGACATGGTCTGTCACATTGAGTACTGACTATCAGGTCAACACGTGGGTTCGAGGGGGCCATAGAATTACTACCTTCGCAATTGCAGAGATGGACACCTGAACCTCTGACTACTAATAATAATAGTTTTTGCTTTGTTGTTTTATACGTAGTTATGTATATCTAGCTTAGCGTATACAAGTATGTGTATGTATACCTCTGTATACATCTGTCCCTATCCTACCTCTGACTACCCCGCAAGGTTTAATGGCCGTGAACGCGTTTGTCTTTGACACTATTACACAAATTGAACTAGCCCCTGGTAAGTTCATTTAAGACGTGTGTTAAGGGTACTACTCAACGTATGTTTAAGATATATATACTTATTATAGATGGATAAATACAGGTAGTATATAATAATAATAAAAGCATTTATTTACAGCAACAAAAACGTGTGCGTTCGCGCAGCGGAATGTTGTTGAATTTAAAGATTTTAATTATGCAGTTATTTAGTGTATGACGTCGTATAATTGTGTATGGTAAAAAAAAAATTGTGCACGCAGCCATTGTGGAGAAATTCACCAAAAACTGATTCCGCTGGGCGAACGTTGTCCGGCAGAACTTTTTTTGATCCATTGACTTTAGAAGAAAAGAGATGTGTCCAAAAATTTGTGTGTATTTGTGTGTAATTGTGTATGTATGAATAAAATTAGTGCATGCATAAACTTCGGAGAAATTCAAGTTTCCGCTACGCGAACGTTTAGCCATTAGCTAGTTTTCATACAAAGCGCTTACATAGAGAGCTGTAGATTTTTACATACGTTGTTTTGAATTTGTTTAAAAACAGATTTAGAAAAAAAACGTAAGGCTTAAAAGATAAAAATATAAACGTAAAATACGCTTATTAGGTCTTAGTTCTTAAAGTATGCACTTTGGGGTCTAGATTTTCACGTTTATACAAACCTTGTAAGTGTCTGCAACACGTTGCCAAGTATCAATGATGTTCCGTTAGTAATTAAAGAGTTATAGGACAATTTACCACGAATAGATCACTGTTTACAAAGCAGTCAAATATCATGACGTTCTAAAGGAATTGCATGGTAAAATGTATGCCAATAATTAGTGTATTCATTCAACTATTCACATGCAAAATTTCATGTCATTAAATTCAGTAATTAAAGAAAAACAATTATAATACTGACGAAGCATCGAAAACCTACATAACCCGACCAAGTTCGGATAGCTACAAAAAAGCGGCCGTGCAATATATTTAGGTAACATCCCAAAATTTATAGTATAATACCGGTATTGAATTGGTACAGGTGATAACACAATTGTTGTTTCGATATAATTCGAGACTCAGACATCATTAAATAATCTTATTATACGTCTAACTATTACGCGGGTTGCCAGCCGAAAAAGAAGAAGCCGAAGAACTAAGACCTAAGAAGCGTATTTTACGTTTATATTTTTATCTTTTAAGCCTTACGATTTTTTCTAAATCTGTTTTTAAACAAATATAAACAAATTCAAAACAACGTATGTAAAAATCTACAGCTCTCTATGTAAGCGCTTTGTATGAAAACTAGCTAATGGCCAAACGTTCGCGTAGCGGAAACTTGAATTTCTCCGAAGTTTATGCATGCACTAATTTTATCCATACATACACAATTACACACAAATACACACAAATTTTTGGACACATCTCTTTTCTTCTAAAGTCAATGGATCAAAAAAAGTTCTGCCGGACAACGTTCGCCCAGCGGAATCAGTTTTTGGTGAATTTCTCCACAATGGCTGCGTGCACAATTTTTTTTTTACCATACACAATTATACGACGTCATACACTAAATATCTGCATAATTAAAATCTTTAAATTCAACAACATTCCGCTGCGCGAACGCACACAACAAAAACATACACAAAACAAATATTTAACAAATCAAACTTACAAACTATGAGGTATAGCTTGTGCATGTTATTGTCACAGCAAAAGGGTTCTAACTCAGCTTGGTATGTTACGTTTGGTACATATTATATTATATGTATACATATAATATAATGGTAATATTGCCACCATTATATTATATATATACATATAATATAACGGTAGCAAGGGTTAATGGTAGTGAATGCGTTTGTCTTTTGTCTATTATGATCGCACTATAGTGTATTCGCTTTAAGAAAATATTGACGTCATCATGTCCCCACGATTTGACCAATGAGACGTGACAACGGTTGTCTGTGATTGGTCAATGTGACTTGTTGTCTCTTAACTAACGCCTTATGGCCAGTTTAACCTCTGTATATCATGACGTCACTATTTACTTAACGCGAATAGACTATAGTTATGTATATCTTGCTTAGCGTATACAAGTGTATGTATAAATTCAAAGTCAAATTCAAATGTTTTTATTCAACATAAGTACAAGTACAGTACATTCATTCAAAGTCAAAACATTTGCCTGACACTGGTTGTCTCTTATCATTGAAATTCTACCGTATATCATCATCATCATCATCGTCAGCCTGTCTGAATCCACTGTTGGACATAGGCCTCCCCCAAATGACGCCACTTCTCCCTGTCAGTGGCCGTTCGCATCCATTCGATGCCGGCCGTGATACCGTATATATCTCTATCCTACTAACCTGAAATTGGTAGCGATGTCCTGCACCTCCATGGCGGAGGCGAGGAGCCCCGTGGCGTAGCACTGCAGCGGCTCCTGCGCCGTCATCGCCCACCCCACCAGCCGGTGGATCAGAGATTCATTGTCCTGCGAACGGAATGACAAGGGGGACTTTTGTATTATGTTATTCTAGTAGATAGTGCTAGACAGTTGATTGTCAAACAAAGTTTTTTGACACTCAAAAACTATTTTTTACCTTATTTAAACAAATAATATACTTTTATTAACTATGTGAGACCGGGTCATATCACGATAAATTTATAAAGATATCTGATTATCTTTTTTTTGGTAATTTTTAGTTGGGATAGTGTGTCGTGCTATGAATTAACAAAAATTTGTGAGGGTAGACAGACATTTGCTGAGACTAGAGCTAGTCTTCCCGCAACCAAGGCCTATGCAACTGGGTCGACACGGGCAAAATAAAGGTAATCAGATATCGTTATAAATTTATCGTGATATGACCCGGTCTCACATAGTTAATAAAATGAGTATAAATCGCGAGTGTTTAAAAATAATATACTACAAAAAAACACTTCCACAACCAATATCCCTTGCAAGTTAGTAGAAGTACTGTTGTCCATATAGATAGTAATTCTATTAACGCGTATTGTTTTTAGACTAGATAGTTAGTTCTCAACGTGACAAGTGGTAAAACGTATTTGCATTGTAAGTACTGACTTTTACCTCGTTCAGGGAACAGGTAATTTTCCTCACGATGTTTTATCTCACCGTTTTAATCGGTCCATTTCGCAAATATATTGACAAGTAAATATAAGCAAATGTTATTGTGGTTAGTCAGTTTCTAGACTAATGGGAATCCGTGATGAATGATAGCCTCCCACGGAATATAAGAATGTATTGAAATAAACAAGAAGGTAAGTGGAATTGTATTTTCGGACAGCAAAATTAAGGTTCACTACCTATCACGTTGGAAGCTGTCTATCAAGTGAAACGCGGGCTTTGAGTAACCCATACCTAACATGCCTTCGAAATTTTGGAGATGGGCACTCAAGCCTCTGACTACTCCGCCATAATAAAAAAAAGGGAGTGTGTATACACAAGTCGTGAAGCGTATGTTATGTGTTAAAAAAGCTGACGTTAGGTTATAACTAGGGTTACCAGACATACTTTATAATAAAGTATTATACGTTATTTTTGGCAGGTATACTTTATAAAATAGAAATAAAATAAAGTATTGAAAATACTTTATTTCCACCTTCAACTCCGAAATGTCAAATCATTGATAAAGAAATTGACTAAAATGCTCAAGATAAAGCCATAAAATAAAATATCGAATGACAGTAGTTGATTAACGTCAAATTGACGTCCGCGCTCCGCGCGCCTAAAAATTATCAATCAATCAATGAAAGTGAGTTATTAGTTCATTCAGGCAGTATAAGCACAGAAGAGAGAATAAGTATAAATTTTGTAAGATTTTTATTCTAGTTTATTAGCAATTCACCATAAAGGTTATGTAGTATAAGAATAGACTGTAAAAACAAGGTTTTTAATAAATACTTTTTTTTTTTGCAAAATACTTTTTTTTTTTCTAAATTCATGTATTTTCTTTATTTTGGCTCAGAAAATCTGGCAACCCTAGTTATAACCGCCAAGTGTGTATGAGTGTCAATGAAGCGAAAGTGGTCTGTCAGGATCGGGACAAATGGGGATCCGTGATCTCTGCCTACCCCTCTACAGGGAGTCAGGCGTGATGTGTATGTATGTATTAACGGTTATCACGTTGGGTGCTGTCTATCTACTGTAACGCGGGCTTTGAGACTTTAACTATCTAAAAGCTCTATATGTAGCTAATTAAAGAAAAGTTTATTATTTAATTTATACCCAATTTATTGCGCATTATATGTCTGTCACTAATTCTAATGGAGTAGTTAAAAATTAACTCTGCTCTGTGATTTAAAGAGCAGTTAAAAATAATAAAAAGCCAAACGCGTTCACGACCATTAATCCTTGCGTGGTAATAGATGTATATGTATGTATGCATTTGTAGGTCTTACCTGAAAAACTACACTCATTTCTAACCCCGGCATGAGATCCAGGGTGAGGCGGCACGCCACTATGTTTAGCTTGGTAACATCCCTCCCGGTTATGTTCTGCCGGGAGTAGTATGTGTCCCTTACATAATCATTTACTAGCTGCAATGGGAAAAAGACATGAAATAATTAATAACAATAATAATAATAAATTTCGGAGATAGGCACTCAAGCCTCTGACTACCCCGCCATAATAAAAAAGGGAGTGTGTATACACAAGTCATGAAGCGTATGTATGTATGTAATAATCATAATCACTACATACCATAAAACAAAGTCGCTTTCTCTGTCCCAATGTCCCTTTGTATGCTTAAATCTTTGAAACTACGCCACGAATTTTGATGCGGTTTCTTTTAATAGATAGTGATTCAAGAGGAAGGTTTATATGTATAATAACATCCATTAAATAGTGGAGTAGGCTAACTATCTTATACCCGTGCGAAGCCGGAGCGGGTCGCTAGTATTTAATAAGGTAGAGAGTTAGCCATAGAGATATAAAAATTCTAAATCGGGTCTCCAAGACCCATTCTCCGCCTCTCCAAAGAGGCTTACGTGACGGGAGGCAAACCTCATCAATGAAGCAACAGTGGTCTGTCAGGATGGGGACAAATTGGGATCTGTGATCTCTACCTACCCCTCTACAGGGATTCAGGCATGATGTGTATGTATATTAACTCTGCAGTTGGAGACAGACTCTGATATACTGAACAATAATTATGGTAAAAGTGTTGAATTGTTTGGTTTTATAATAAAAATTGGCGTTGGCAGGAGGAAACAATCTTGGCTAAGGAACATCCGGGAGTGGACCGCGATTGCCAGTGTGGAAGAGCTGTTCCGGATGGCCAGGGACAAGGAGAGTTTCAGCAGGCTGACGGCAGACCTCCAGTAATGGAGTGCCACTATAGTCTATTCGCGTTAAGTAAATAGTGACGTCATGATAATCAGAGGTCAAACTGACCAATGAGACGCGAGTAAATGAGAAAAGAAGTCACATTGACCAATAACAGACAACCCGTATAAAATCTCATTGGTTAAATCATGGAGACCTTGATGACGTCACTATTTTCTTAAAGCGAATATACTATAGAAGAAGATAATAAAAATGTCTTCATTTACCTTAGTCATAAAAGTATCCTTTTTAAATAAAACTTTGAGGGCGTGACCTAGGGCGCATTCTGGATCTGTCCGCGACGGATGCCTCTCGTCAAACGGATCTGGGTCCTTTTTTAGAAAATTCTCCGTTTCCGCCTCTATTATCTCTGATAACCTGAAAACGGAATACACGGTTAATAAATCACAAATGAGCTCTGAAGTATTTAAACAACATTGATTGGATGTCAGCAACTGAGATAATAACATTGAATAACTCTGAGGTATGAAACCAATGTTGATTGGATGTTAGTGACTGAAAATAACATTGTATGAACTGGTGGTAATGCTCCGCACTCTCAAAGTGGTCTCGGCTACTGTCAATATGTTTTCATGTGTGTTGGATGAGTTCTCCAAACCCATGATTAAGTTATTTGAGTAGTTAGTCAAAGATTTTTAAAGTAATAAATATGTAACCAAAACACGCTTCACAACTGTTATTGTGGCAGGATAGTCAGGGGTTTAAGTACCCGTCTGAAAATTTTAAGGCTTTTTATGTATGGGCCTCTCACATCCTGCGTTTTACTTAACAGACAGCATCCAAAGTGATAGGTAGTGAACAGTATTGAGGTATATAGGCACTGTCTATTTAATACCTATCCCCATGGACTGTAAATTACTCTAAATTATGTAACTACATAAATAAAAACCACATTATTAAATTGCATTCATTGGTACATGCCAGAGGTTCAAACCTAGGACTTCTAATAAGAAGTCAAAGTATTGATAGTTAAATAAATACTGCAACCTAAACAAAATATCATATAGTTACATATAGTAATTCGTAAATACATAAATAGTGCAATGTGTTAATTAATACAGCAAAAACAAGAGCCAAGTAACTTTGACAGCCACTCAACTACATCGCTATAGCGATAATTCTGCGTCTCGGCCGTAAAAGTGGCACTTTGCTAATATTTTGACAGCCACAATAGCGCCATAATAGCGAGTCAATGGCACTTCAGTGGCCACTCAAAGTACAGAAATTATTGTCTATGGATTACAACAATTTAAATAACTGTTTGACAATGCAGCAATGTCAATTAATGCATATTGATTTAGCAGTTAAAAGTTTTAAGTTTATAACGTAAACGTAACGAAAAACGTAAATGAAAAAATATTTTATGTTTTTAATTGAAACTAAAACTACTAACTGAGTGTGTGAGTGTACATAAGATATTGACCATAGACAAAGAAAGCTGTCAAAACAATAGTAGAGTACCAAATGAAGGCTATTGAACTAATATTGAGGCACGTCAGACGCAGAAGTATTTCGATAGCGCTTCAGTGGCCAAAATTTGTTAGTGGAGTGCGAAAAGTGTCAAATTACGGCCATTGAACTGCCACAATGTCGACACTGAAGTAATATTGTGGCCAATATGAATTAGTGGAGTAAGGGCCCTGGACTTATGTCTCATTTCAAAACCTGTTTGTTTATCGCAAGATGAGATTAATAGCTAACAGATAGTGATATCAAAATTTTGAGTCATATTTAAGAATATTGTTTCATAATATTGTGCAAGCCTCATTTTGTACTAATATTATTATAATAAATACTCCGATTAATCCCATACAAATTTCATTTAACTAGTCAGCCAATACTCAATGTAACAGGTGCTGAGTCCAAAACCATTTCGAGATACTGTCTTTTATGCTGTTGAGATTGATAAATAAGTTTTTTCACATGCATTACTTTGGAACCAATAAGAATCGGTTACTTCTATCTAAGGATGCATCGTGTATAGTGTCAACTGTGATTTACATTTACGTACATAATTTACCTATAACCACCAAAAGTGTATGAGAGGATGTATGAATGTCAATGAAACGAAAGTGGTCTGTCAGGATCAGGACAGGGAATCGGGCGTGATATGTATGTATGTATGTACATAATTTACAGTCTAACGGTGATGGAAAACATTGTGAGGTAACCTACCTACCCTCAGGGACAGGTTATTGCCAGTGTATGTATATGGCGATACGGTTCACTACTTATCTCATTGGGTGCTGTCTATGTAGTGAAACTTGGCAAATTAGGGGTGCATATCAAACATGCCTTTGCATTTATGCAATGGGCACTCAAACATTTGAATACCCTACTAAATAGTATAATATATTTATGTTTAGGTAAATATTCAAAACTATGTACCCATAACACATAGAATGAACATATCATAAATAAAATACACATACATATACACACACTATTTATGACTATTAGCCCTTTTGGTGACCACTGTCATATCAAAGAATAATGTTGGTCACTGTAACCCATCTTTCACTAAATAGCCAGCACTGAACGTAACAGGTGGTATGATATAAATTTTATCATCAATCTCTATGTAACATATTGTATTTTAAAATATATCTCATTTTTTCAAGGATACTACATTTATATGTATGTGATATGTATTTCCAAGCCAAAATAATTACGATCAATTAAGATATCAGAAAGAGAGAATGTCTATATTTTTAAAACAATATGACCTTGATTTTGATGTAACATTTTCAAGCATTCTTTGTACATTTTTACTGTTCTAAAGCACTGTTCATAGACAATTAATCAAATAGAACTGATTTATAAGTTAAAATAACTAATATAAATTGAAAAAGAATAAAAATTAGGAAATAAACATAAGCAGACATATATGACCTTAACCATATGTTTTTTAAAATATTTACATTGCACACATCCAGTAAGCACAATATCAATGATTATAATCATTCCGGATTGGTTTTAGATGATAATTTTGGGTGAACAATGCGGTTTCCAGAATGTTATGAAAATTGATGATAAGTAATCATGATAAACAAAGTAATGTACCTGGTAAGAGTTGGAATAGGATCGTAACTAGGGGTAGCGTGCTCTTCTTCCCACTTCTTTAATATCTCTGTGACCTCTTGAGCAGGCCCTGAATCCATTTCAGCTAATTTATCACGCACAAACTATATATTTTCCGTACACATTCAATATAACCTAAAAAGTGATTTCATCTCTTTTAGTTCTGTTGGCAACGCAACATTTTAAGCCCGTGACAATATTAACGAAAAAGTTCGTCTGTAAATTGTTTTTGCATCCAAAAAGTTTGTTCACATTAAACCACGTAATAAAATAGCTCTAAATCTGCAAAATTGAATTCTTTGTACGCCGAACACGAACGTTTAGCAAGACAGAGAAGCAAGCAAGCAAACCATTGACATTGACAATGATTGACATGATATGACATATAATGAAAAGAATTTTGAACAAAGAATACTCTACACAATAGACAGTTTAAGAAATTAATATAATATTGCAGAATAAACTTTATTTTATTATGAACAAACTTTAATTTACATCTGTCTTTTCAAATGATTTATTGGTTTTATTAATATATCTTAGGTTATAAAAAGGTGAACATATTCTCCGTTAAGATAGACCATTGGATGATCATGTAAAGATAGGTTTATTTTAAGTTCTAGTAGTAAATAAACATTATAATTGAATTGGTTTGGCGGGCGGGTGTTTTGTTCAAGTTTCGGATAATTTTGCTGTTACGATTATCAGAATATAGTTTTCATATATAATAAAGGTTTACTATGTCTAACAGTACACGCACCAGTCTAGGCAGCCACGACAGAAAGTTACGATATCGAAGTTTATTGGAAGATCTCTCGACCTTAGGTTAGTAAATTTATAAACACTTAATTCAAATAAAACGTTTTATCAAACATGTTGTGAGTTTTTAAATGAATTGTTGAAAAAGGAATAACTCCATCCTAAACTCGTATTTTTAGAGTATCAGTATTCTTTAGCGATGAAAAAGCAACCTGTCACCAATGTTCAATGTAATGCTAAAATTACCAATTAGATATTTCCGAGATGCTGTCCAACCTAAAAGGGACTGAAGAATATGCATGTATCTAACATACGTAACGGATGTGCTGTGTATATTAAATATTCCACAAAAGCAGGAATTTCAAACACTTACACTGGAGTTAGGTACATCTAAAGAATGTGTTTAATTTAAAGTTTATTCATTCCATGCTAGCTGAGACATAAATTGCAAACCATTATGGCATATCAGAATGCATTTAACCTTAACTAGCTTTTAATGCAATCTATTGGGCAATGGGCTAGTAACCTATCACCAATGTTCTAAATGACCTAGGAGATATTATTGTGACTCCGAGGTTTTGTCCATTCTCCATTGTAAAGTAAGTGAATGTATATGCATTTAATATGCCCTTATTTATCCTCAGACATAGACACAACTAACAATGAGGAGCGAATGGAGAAGACGGCCAATGCCGTCAAGGAAGCCCAGTCACTGCTGGCTGAGGGAGGGCTTGAAGAGAGGGTCAAGCATCCAGGTAACGTATTATCATAGTCATCCCTTTGAACGTTACACCCTCTGTAGATCAAGAATACCAAAGTGTCACGGATTGGTTATAACTTCATAGTTCTTAGAAATATGACAAGATTTGACCAACAGAAACACTTGCTGACTAAAAAGCTGTTACCTATGAAAGGAATCCGGATGCCTCCCAAACTTCATTCTTAATTCCTTTTATAGGTAACTGGACGTCTGAGAAGTTATACTGTCTGGAGGCAGTTGGTTAATAGTTATTTTTAAACACTCGCGATTTATACTCATTTTATTAACTATGTGAGACCGGGTCATATCACGGCCTATACAACTGGGTTGAAACGTCGGGCAAAATAAAGGTAATCAGATATCTTTATGAATTTATAGTGATATGACCTGGTCTCACATAGTTAATAAAATGCAGTTGGTTAAGGTTATACATACAGAGTATCCCATGGTAGGCAGGCATAGGCAGAGATTACAGATCCTTATCTATCTGACTCTCATATCAATAATAATAATATAATAATAAGATTTGGACATTATTACACCAATTGAACTAGCCCCTTGGTAAGTACATTTAAGACTTGTGTTAAGGGTACTAGTCAACGTATATTTAAGAAATGTATACACATTATAATTAGATAAATACATATATAGCATATATAATCAACGACCAGTCTAAAAGCGTAGTTCTTAACTCTGCCTCCACCGGGAATGAACCCGGGACCCCACAATTAGCGTTCAGGAGTCTAACCGATCGCGCCACGGAGGTCATCAAATGATATTACTCTTATATTTGTGTAAACAATATGTTACAGACTAAAGACAAACACATTCAAAACTGGTAACTGTTGCAGGGTACACATAGGTTCAGGTTTTCATTTCCACTATTGTGGAGGTAGTGATTCTTTGGCAACCTTGCACCCACATGTTGACCAAATAGTCAGTACTCACTGTGACAGGTGGTAAGACATGTCGCCATTTACAAGCACTATCACCTGTTTAAGGGTACATAAGATACCTCATGCTGTTTTCCTTCACCATAGTATTCAAGGCATTTCATAAATGTATTTTTATTACGAAAATGTACACAGAAATTTATTAAACTTCATTTCCATTGGTGCATGCTCAAGCAAGATTTGAACCCTGTACCCACTGATACAGAGCCAAACAACTGAGCCACATTGAATTACACAATATGTTTATTAGTTTTTTGTTCTTGTGGTTAAACATAACATACGCTTCACGACTTGTGTATACACACTCCCTTTTTTATTATGGCGTTTAGTCAGAGGCTTGAATGCCCATCTCCGAAATTTCAAAGGCATGTTAGGTATGGGTCATTCAAAGCCTGCATTTCACTAGATAGACAGCACCCAACGTGATAGGTAGTGAACCGTATCGCCGTATATAGGCACTGACTATTACCTATCATTATTGTGGTTAAAATATATCAATTAATTTCTGCAGGTGAGGGTTACCTGGACTCGAGGGTACTCCGCGCAACCAGTGACTTAGCAGTGAGATGTTCAGAAGCTGTCAGTGGCAATGCCTATACGTATGATAGGCATGAACTAGCTATGCATATTGTAAGTACTTCATAGTTTAGATGATGGGCTAGCATCCCATTATATAATGAATAAGGATATCCTTTGTATTAATTAGTCTGTGCTAGTCTGAAACATAGATGGAATGCTAAATAGCTGCTTTTCTTCACAGCATGCCATAGGAGGCAACTCAGGGAGTAAGAGTAAATGGAATCTATTGGCCAATATATTCTATATTAATGTCATCACAATCTTCATAATTTTGTTTGAAGTGACTATTAATATCTTCTATAGTCTATTCGCGTTAAGTAAATAGTGACGTCATGATAATCAGAGGTCAAACTGACCAATGAGACGTGAGTAAATGAGAAAAGAAGTCACATTGACCAATAACAGACAACCCCTATAAATTCTCATTGGTTAAATCATGGAGACCTTGATGACGTCACTATTTTCTTAAAGCGAATATACTATAGCTGCTTTTCTTCACGGTATGTCATAGTAGTTGACTATATAGATTAGGAGTAATTGAATCTATTAGGCAATGGACTAGGAACCTATTACCAATGTTCTATAATATGATCTATATCCCAATATTCATAAAATGTTACCTATGATTATTGTGTGTACGAGGTTCTGTCGACCCCAAAGTGGTTTAAAGCCATTAATGTATTTATATAGGTATTATATTCTTATTCATATAATTCGACGTAGCTCAGTTGTTTGGCGCTTGATTTTGTATCAGTGGGTACAGGGTTCAAATCCCGCTTGAGCATGTACCAATGGAAATGAAGTTTAATGAATTTCTATGTACATTTCCATAAAAACACATTTACGAAATGCATCGAATTATACGGTGAGGGAAAACATCGTGAGGAAACCTAACTGTTCCTTAAACAGGTAATAGTTAGTGCTTGTAAATGGCGACATGGCTTACCACCTGGCACATTGAGCACTGACTACCTGGTCAACACGTGGGTTCAAATTGCCATAGAATTACAACCTTCGCAATTGCGGGGATGGAAACCTGAACCTTTGACTACCCCGCAAGGGTTAATCGTGAATGCGTTTTTTTGTTTGTCATTACACCTTGAATTCCAGAAAGAGTGCCCAGACTTCTGGGAATTTCTCCTGCCACGGGAAGTGCCAGTAGTGTCCTGTCTGTTCGGCTCCTTCGCCCCCACCCCGCTAGAGCAGAGGCCTAGGGCTCCACGGGCTGCCAGACAACGAGGCGTGGTCGCCCCCCTGCAAGCGCCTGAGGATGTTGATAAGTGAGTGATAGGTGGTACTACATACTGTACTTATATGCTTTGATGACCTCCGTGGTGCAATTGGAAGACCACCTGAGCGCTAATTGTGAGGTCCCGGGTTTGATTCCTGGTGGAGGCACAGTTAAAAAGTACGCTTTTCTCCTGCTTTCCAGTCTGGTTGTTGATTATGTATGCTATATATGTATATTTACCTATATATAATATTTGTTATATATAAATAGCGGCTGTAGCCCAGTGGGTAAGACCTCGGACTTCGTATGAGAAAGGTCCTAGGTTCGAATCCCGAGTCTGGCATGTACCAATGAATGAAATTGAAATATGTGTTTTTCATTTACCGAAATATATGTATGTATAAATACATAGATTTTTATTACTACTTTAAGTTTATTATTTTAATTTGTATGAAGTATGAAGAATGTTTTTGTTTCGTTAAATAAATAAAGATATATCTTTATTGTATCTTTATATGTGAATAAACCATCTATTCTATTCCCAGGTTAGAAAAGACAGAAGAAGGCTCAGAGATGGTAAGCAGAGTAAACAGGTTCATAACGAAATGGTGCAAAAAGCAAGGCAGGCCGCTAAGTTATTTCCATCTAGTGTTGGACCCGAGTTCCTTCGCCAAAACTATAGAGAACGTGTACTATGTCTCGTTTCTGGTTAGAGACGGGATGGTTGCTTTGGATTTGGGTGAGTAAATTTTTTTAATTTATTTTTTCCACGACAAAAAAATTCTACGTAGCTCAATTAATTAGACGTAGTTCATTTGTTAGGGACTTGACTCTGTATCGAGGGTACAGGGTTTAAATCCCACTTGAGCATGTACCAATGGAAATGAAGTTTTATGAATTTCTATGTACATTTTCGTAATAGAAATATATTTACGAAATGCGTCGAATACTACGGTGAGGGAAAACATCGTGAGGAAACCTACCTGTTGACCGAATAGGTAATAGTTAGTGCTTGTTAATGGCGACATGGCTAACTGTCACATTGAGTACCGACTATCTGGTCAACACGTGGGTTCTGTGGCCATAGAATTACTACCTTCGCAATTGCGGAGATGGACACCTGAACCTCTGACTACCCCGCAAGCCTAATGATCGTGAACGCGTTTGTCTCTAACTTATTTGAGTATCTTTTGTGCGGATCTAACTGCGTATCTATAACCATCCCTTTCTAACCCATCACAAATAGACCAATTGTAACAATTATAAAAACAATTACGACCTCCGTGGCGCGATCGGTTAGACGCCTGAACGCTAATCGTAAGGTCCCGGGTTCGATTCCCGGTGGAGGCAGAGTTAGTGAGCACGTGGGTTCGAGGTGGCCATAGAATTACTACTTTCGCAATTGCGGAGATGGATATCTGAACCTCTGACTACCCCACAAGGGTTAATGCGAAGCGAAAGTGGTCTGTCAGGATCGGGACAAATGGGGATCCGTGATCTTTGCCTACCCCTCTTCAGAGAATCAGGCGTGATGTATATGTATGTATGTATATACGCCATATTGAAAAAAGGTGACGTTAGGAGTACCTATAACCGCCGAGTGTGTATTAGAAGATGAAGTCAATAACCATTAATAAAAAAACAAAACAAACGCATTCACGACCATTAACCCTTGCGGGGTAGTCAGAGGTTCCGATTTCCATCTCCGCTATTGCGGATGCGGTGGTTCTATGACCATGTCGCCATTAACAATCACTGGCTGTTACTTACATATGCATTCGCGTTCTTGCAGCAATTGCGAATACCATTAATATGTCGCTGCTTTAAAACTAAACTGAAGAAACTCAAAAAAACACTATTTTGCAAAAATATATAGTTTTATAATATAGTTGATATATTTTTGACATTAAATATCACACCTTCGGGACCAAACTCGCACTTATGCAACAAACCTTATTTTACAGGAGAGCGATTTTTCACTCTAAAATTCTGTTACAATTACACGTAATGACATAACATACTCCCCCGCCTCACCGCTCCATTTTTCAAAGGATTTTAAAACTTTTTGCTGTGTATATGAAGTCGATTATCGCGGTTAATTCTGTATACTTAAGTCATTTTCGTAAAAAGTTGCACAAGTGCGAGTTTGGTCCCGAAGGTGCGATATAATGATTAAATATACATTTTTTATCTTTTTATTAACTTCAATATGTTTTATGTACTTATTATTATTT
The DNA here is from genome assembly GCA_030578115.1 of Leucoptera coffeella. Taxonomy (NCBI): domain Eukaryota; kingdom Metazoa; phylum Arthropoda; class Insecta; order Lepidoptera; family Lyonetiidae; genus Leucoptera; species Leucoptera coffeella. The sequence goes on from JAMBLF010000478.1 coordinate 40,803, forward strand.
AATCTTTTTGAGATAAAATGTTTTTCGAGTTTCTTCAGTTTAGTTTTAAAGCAGCGATATGTATAACTAGAGACCCGCTCCGGCTTCGCACGGGTATAAAATATATAGCCTACTCCACTTTTCAATGGATGTTATTATACATATAAACCTTCCCCTTGAATCACTCTATCTATTAAAAAAACCGCATCAAAATTCGTTGCGTAGTTTCAGAGATTTAAGCGTACAAAGGGACATAGGGACAGAGAAAGCGACTTTGTTTTATACTATAGTCTATTCGCGTTAAGTAAATAGTGACGTCATGATATATAGACGTTAAACTGACCAATGAGACGTTAGTAAATGAGAAAACAATTCACATCGACCAATTGCAGACGACAGTTGTCACGTCTCATTGGTCAAATCGTCGGGACATGATGACATCACTTTTTTCTTAATGTGAATGTACTATATGTAGTGATGTAGCATACAAAGGGAAATAGGGACAGAGAAAGCGACTTTGTTTTATACTATGTAGTGATGTATGATGTATGTAATCCACCATTGTATACCCAGATGAGGAATGCGAGCTGCCGATGGTGACCCCAGTATCGGCGACACAGCGTGAGAGCGACCAGAGAGATTTGGCTGATGAGAAGCAGTTTATCGTCTCTATGGACATGCAACGGTGGCAGGTTAGTGGTTTTATATATATATATTATACGTTCACTCAGAGCGTGCACAAAAGTCAAAATGACAATGACTTTATGTGACGTCATATTGTATGGTCAGCAGGTCAACACAAAAATGCGTCACAAAATCTAGCTTAAATATTAATATTAACTCCTGGTTTTTAAGTTCAAAAACTGGCATGTTATATGTAGTATTATACAAAATAAAATTATGTCAAAAGTCAGGTGAAGAAAGCAGTTCTGATGAATGGACTTCTAGTGACGCAAGCGACAATATCAATTCTGATCAAAACAGTTTTTTTTAAATGTAACTTATTTGTTGATCTTTCTGTTTTTTCTTTTGTGTGACGTAAAATGAAGTTTTTGTCAATTTGACATTTGTGTACGCTCTGGGTAAACGCATAATACAAGCAGTTACTATTACTTATTTGGGTAGGTTTCAAGCAATATCAAATAATTTGCAACATTTTTAAGTTTTCACTACATTAAACATAGATAAATACATAACGTAATTAAACCGCAACATACGAGAGTGGACGGGAATCAAGAGCGCCGCCGAGTTGTTCCATCTCGCCAGGGATAGGACTGAATTTGCCAAAGTGACTGCCAACCTTCGTTAGTCGGAGAGGCACCGTCAGAGAGAGAGAAACATAGATGGCACTGTAATTATAATTTGATTTTTATATCATATTCATCGCTCCTATTAGTAGCAGGGTGATGTTATAGAGCCTAAAGCCTTCCTTAATAAATGGTCTATCTAACACAAAAAGAGTTTTTGAATTCGAACCAGTAGTTCCTGCGATTAACGCGTTCAAACGAACAAACAAACAAAATCTCCAGCTTTATAATATTAGTATAGATACATACATACATACATACACATCACACCTGATTCCCTGTAGAGGGGTAGGCAGAAATCACGGATCCCCATTTGTCTCGATCCTGACAGACCACTTTCGCTTCATTGACATTCATACATCCTCTCATACACTCTCGGCGGTTATAGGTACTCCTAACGTCACCTTTTTTCAATATAGCGTCTATCTGACTGTTATATGTCTTATTAGGCCGGCCCCTACGTAACCGCCCTTCCACTTCACTCAGTATATTAGTATAGATACACGTCTAAAACCCGGCTACGCTTGTCCAAATTGAGATTTTGACAGAATTATCGCTACACTAGACCAATATAATGATATTTAGGACACTATTACACCAATTAAACTAGCCCCTTGGTACGTTCATTTAAGACGTGTGTTAAGGGTACTGGTCAACGTATAAAATACAAAAAACAAACCAAAAGACCAACGCGTCCACTACCATTAACCCTTGTAGAGTAGTCAGCGGTTAAGGTTTCCATCTCAATTGCGAAGGTAGTAATTGTATGGCTACCTCGAACCCACGTGTTGACCTAATAGTCAGTACTCAATGTGACAGGTGGTCAGCCATGTCGCCATTTACAAGCACTAACTATTACCTGTTTAGGGAACAGGTAGGTTGCCTCACGATGTTGACCGTTACCGCAATTTTTGATACATTTCGTAAATGTATTTGAATTAAGAAAATGTACATAGAAATTCGATTTACTTTATTTCCATTGGTACATGCTCAAGCGGGATTTGAACCTTGCACCCACTGATACAGAGACAAGCCCCAAACAACTGAGCTACGTTAGTTACACCGAATTTGTTTTATCTTTTCAGGAATTAATAGAAGCATTTGAAATCAGACAGCCACTGATGGTGTTGAAAAGGATATAATCATTCGATCTAGACTATTGTTAAGGAATAACAACCACACAAGATATTGTGAAAATACATAGACTTTAAGACTGTTAACCCTTTTAGGGTAGCCAGTAGGATAGGGTGGGCAGCCATAAAATTGAGTGTCTCATCGTCACAAGTATTGTATGGTTAACCTTTTAACCGCCTGAGTCAAAAAATTTCGGTCTTGTTTCGCCTGAGTCGGATTTATCCGACACAAAACCTCGTTAATTATTTACACAATTTCTATACATATTGCGATGTTTTAGCCTTAAATACATTGCTTTTTCGAAAGTTTATATATTCAACTTTTTATTAATTGATAAATTGATCGAAGTATACATAACATCTCTGTTTTCGTAGGTATGTATCTTTCGATTTAATGTACCGGGCGCTGGGGGCACGCCAACTGATAAAAGTTGTGGCGGTTAAAAGGTTAATGTGTATGAGTGAAGCAAAGGAGATTTGTCAGGATCGTTCGATTCGTACGTATGTGTCGTATCATAATAATATAGGTATTAGTTTAATTGTAATTGTTGTATATAAGAGGTGCCACAAATATCACTACATCATTACATACACATCACGCCCGATTCCCTGTACAGGGGTAGGCAGAGATCACGGATCCCCATCAGTCCCGATCCTGACTAATCACTTTCTCTTCAATGACACTCATATATCTGCTCATACACACTCGGTGGTTATAGGCACTTCTATCTGACTGTCATATGTCTTATTGGTCTGAACTTTATGTATTCAATATTTGTGACATCTCTATTGTAATTATTGTACCTGATTTGTGTTGATTATTATAAGAAATACTTTTTTAAATAAATAACTTAATACATTAAATGAATATGTTGTTTGTTTTTATCCTACGTCATATTGACATACTGAGTCGAGTTCGATCTGTAATGTTAAGCAAAGATGGACGTGACTAGTAATTGGATGGGTGACCGCGTTTGTAGATTTTGTTTACAAAAAGCAATGTTAGTTTATGATCAATGTCTCAATAGCGATAGACTTGCTACTTTCAGTTAGTACTGACTTGAACCCGTAATGTAATCTGTAATCTTGTACTGTACATACATATAACATTCATAACTTTAAACTGACAAATCTGCCCTATTAAAATTATATCCTATTATAAAAATATATTTACTCCATAATATCAAAATGTCAAAAATTGACCTATCTGTCGCTACATACATACATATTCATTTACGACCTTTAATACGACGTAGCTCAGTTGTTTGGGGCTTAGCTCTGTATCAGTGAATACAGGGCTCAAATCCCGCTTGAGCATGTATCAATGGAAATTAAAATTAATGAATTTCTATGTACATTTTCTTAATAAAAAACACATTTACGAAATGCATCGATTTATACGCTGAGGGAAAACATCGTGAGGAAACCTACATGTTGGTCGAACAAGTAATAGTTCTTGCTTGTAAATGGCGACATAGCTTACCTGTCACATTGAGTACTGACTATCTGGTCTACACGTGACTTTGAGGTGTCCATAGAATTAATACCTTTGCAATTGCGGAGATGGAAATCTGAACCTCTGACTACCACGCAAGGGTTAATGGTCGTGAATGGGTTTGTCTTTTGACCTTTAATACCTTTCGGGGTGGAGAGAACCTCAAAGACACGATTATTTAACTTTCGTCACTTTTTAGCATACATATTAACGTAGTTTTATCATATGGAACATATTATAGGTAGATAGTCCATCGCCCAATAGGTAACCTCGCGAAAATCTCCTTGGTCACTTTTAGCAATCATATTGGGGTTGTGATAACATTTATATGGAACAGGATTGATTGCTAACCCGTCACCCATTCGATTAAATATACTTTTTGTCCCTTAGTAGTCTCCTACGACATGCCGGGAAGAACGGCAGCTAGTTAGCATTCTTTTTACGTCCCAGACTAGGGCCTTTATATCACTACATAGTATAAAACAAAGTCGCTTTCTCTGTCCCTAAGTCCCTTTGTATGCTTAAATCTTTGAAACTACGCAACGGATTTTGATGCGGTTTTTTTAATAGATAGAGTGATTCAAAAGGAAGGTTTATATGTATAATAACATCCATTAAATAGTGGAGTAGGCTATATATTTTATACCCGTGCGAAGTCGGAGCGGGTCGCTAGTTAGAAGTATAAAAAAACTCAAACAGATGCTCATAATAAATATATTTCACATAACCTCATTACAATAACATATTTTACATTTACAATAACATAACACTTTGTAATTTACATAAAATCTTTTTTACCTACAATTTATCATATAAACACTTAACCTACGATAATTTCATATATTAGGTATTTGTAACATTGTTATAACACTTTCGATCATTGATGTTAAGCAATGTTATATATGGTCAGTTACTGGATGGGTGACCCATTTGAGTAATAAGGAAAAACCGTGAGTAAACCTAACTATTCTTTTAGATAGATAAATTAATGGTATTTTTTTAGTAATAATTTGGTTACCAAAGATTATGGTTACTTTAATCTCTGTCTATAATATAAGGGATAAAAGTTTGATCATATATGATTATACACAGAAATACAACCAGACAACTTAAAGTGAGTGGATGTGAGTACATCACCTTCCACAAAATCAATGAGATATCCAGAGATATAGGTAATTTTATTTACTATGAGAAATGCTTATGCAACATCAGATATCTTTATTAATTTATCGTGATATGCTGGGTCATATCACGATAAATTAATAAAGATATCTGATTACCCTTATTTTGCCCGACGTTTCGACCCAGTTGCATAGGCCGTGGTCGCGGGAAGACTAGCGTCCATCTCAGCTAATGTCTGTCTACCCTCACAATTGGAATTTTTGTTAATTCGCAATCGCGAGTGCTTAAAAATAACTAGATATAGGTAAGTTACTTTATATGGTTCCCCAAATAATATAATAATAAATACCATACATAATCAAACATCAACATATTAAAATTAGGAATGTATGGAAGTTTAAATCATTCATCAAACCATACATACATACACATCACGCCTGACCTTACAGAGGGGTAGTCATCTGTACCCATATGACAGACCATTTTCGCTTCATTGACATTCATACTTCTCTTACACACTCGGCGGTTATAAGTACATAATTCTAACATCTTCACTTTCGACGTTTATAATATAGTTCTGGATCACATTAACATACAAACATATACATTCACGTCTTTTAAACGCTTTCGGGGTGGACAGAACCTCGGAGAAATAATATTTCCGTAGTCACTTTTAAAATTATTATAAGGGTTATGATTTCATACATAACAATTTAATTCGAGACAAATTTATATTTGGGATACTACTATACCAATTGAACTAGCCCCTTGCTAAGTACATTTAAGACTTGTGTTTAGGGTCATAATCAATGTATATCAACATATACAATCAAGGACCAGACTGGAAAGCAGACAAAAAGCGTAGTTCTTAATTCTGCCTCCACCGGGAATCGAACCCGGTACTTCACGATTAGCGTTCAGGTGCTTAACCAATCGTGCCACGGATGTCGTCACTAAATAGTAAGGAGAGTTTAAATGAACAGGGTTTAATATATAAACTAATATAATATATATGTATGTCTATATATTGATTTAATCGCATTTTATATGCAGAAAAGAAATACAAGTAATTAGACTTCATACATCCATATACTCACGTCCTTCAATCCCTTTCTGGGTGAACAGAAACTAGAGGACAAAATGTCAGTCACATATACCATAACTAACGTTGTTATGGCATTAATATTCAACATTATAGTACATTCGCATTAAGAAAATAGTGATGTCATCATGTCCCGACGATTTGACCAATGAGACGTGACAACTGTCGTCTGCAATTGGTCGATGTGAATTGTTTTCTCATTTACTAACGTCTCATTGGTCAGTTTAACGTCTATATATCATGACGTCACTATTTACTTAACGCGAATAGACTAGTGACAGGTTGCTAGCCCATTTTCCAGCTATACGAAATGCCATTAGTTTAATTAGATTTATAAAATTTTTTTTTAATTCACTAATTGTAATGACAAGTTTTCCGGTGGAAATGATTTTTTTTTTGACTTTCAATAAGTGATTTTATAATCCTCATATTGAATAAAAAGCATTTCATTTCATCACTAGAGATATTCTAATAGAAGTATTTTTCCATCGACATTACCAACTAACAAAAAGTTAATAATATTAAGTACATAACATTTTCAAGGCGGTTTTACATATGCAATAATACAGATGGTTAAGCAGAGATCACGGATCTCTATTCTTTCCTATCCTGACACACCATTTTCGCTTCATTCACAGTCATACACCTCCTCATACACACTCGGTGGTTATGGGCACTTATACGTCACCCTTTTTCAGTATATCGTCCATTTGATCTATGTGGGATGGCCTTTATAGTAGAAGTATGAGTATGTATGTACATCGTGAGGAAACCTGCCTAGGTAATAATAAGTGCCTATGTACGGCGATACGGTTTACTACCTATCACGTTGGGTGCTGTCTATCTAGTGATACGCGGGCTTCGAATGACCCATACCTAACCTGCATTCGAAATTTCGGAGATGGGCATTCAAGCCTCTGACTACCCAGCCATAATAAAAAAGGGAGTGTGTATACACAAGTCGTGAAGCGTATGTATGTATAAGTATGTAGTGTGAGAGAGGTATTAGGTTTATTTAGATCTCATTCTGTGTTTTGTTTCTCTCTCTTGAAGCGCTGAGGTGCGAAGACGTGTTTTGTGAAAGACGATATATTGTGAAGTTTATTTACTATGAGAGACCGGGTCATATCACGATAAATTAATAAAGATATCTGATTATCTTTATTTTGCCCGACGTTTCGACCCAGTTGCATAGGCCGTGGTCGCGGGAAGACTCACGTCTCAGCTAATGTCTGTCTACCCTCACAATTGGAATTTTTGTTAATTCATAGCACGATACACTACACTAACACTATCCGAAGACACATCCGCAGTTAGATATAGTTATACGAATAAGATGAGTATAAATCGCGAGTGTTTAAAAATAACGATATATTGTGAAGTTTTGTACTGTGAATTTCGATAATAAACGTGCGAAGATCAATGAGAAGACTTTCATTTGCTAGCCACACCGTTTCCATTACCACATCTGTATATCTATAACCACCGACTGAGTATGCGGAGGTACATAGTTGAAGCAAAAGATGTTTTCTTAATAAAATGTGCTAAACTATTGATTAGTGCTCTCTCCTTGTCTGTTCGATGCTTTTAATCTCGCTATCTCTTTCCCGAGGGTTTCCATGTTGTCCTGAAATGAAAAGTATACTTGATACATATACATCACTACATAGTATAAAACAAAGTCGCTTTCTCTGTCCCTATGTCCCTTTGTATGCTTAAATCTTTGAAACTACGCAACGGATTTTGATGCGGTTTTTTTAATAGATAGAGTAATTCAACAGGAAGGTTTATATGTATAATAATATCCATTTAACAGTGGAGTAGGCTATATATTTTATACCCGTGCGAAGCCGGAGCGGGTCACTAGTATTATGTATACCTATAACCGCCGAGTGTGTATGAAAAGATGTATAAGTGTCAATGAAGCGAAAGTGGTCTGCCAGGATCGGGACAAATTGGGGATCCGTGATCTCTGCCTACCCCTCTACAGGGAATCAGACGTGATGTGAATGTATGTATATTATATATTATTTAGTATGCTTAATCATTCACGTCATTTAATCTCTTTAGGGTGGACAGAACCTTAGGAGACATAATATCTTTTTGGTCACTTATTAGCATGAATATAGGGGTTGAGATGTCATATGGAGCAATGACAACAGGTTGCTAGCCCATCGCCCAATAGATTTCATTTACCCCTAGTTCCTTAGTCGCCTTTTACGACATGCTGAGAAGAATGGCAGCTTGTTAATATTCTTGTCACGTCCCAGCTAGCACGAGACTTGATGTAATAGTGTCCCAAATATAAAATAATTATTATGTTTGTATTAATTATTTTAATTTGGGTAAATATACATACATATATTCACGCCTCTACGTCCCTAAAGGGATAGGCAGAGTCTATCGATCGCCACCTGGAACGATACAGACAAATCTCTCTTGCTTCACTCACACTCATTGACCTTCTCATACATTCTCTTCTATTCTTCTCACTACGTACAACCGCCTTTGGAAGAATGTTTCCAATTTGATCTGTATTATAATATGTTCTACGTGGTTTACCCCGTCCAACTCTACCTTCCACTTTGGCTTTATGAATTCCTTTCGTAACCCTCCCTTCATCAATTCGCTCTGTGTGCCAAAACCACTTTAACCTTTCTCTATTTTCGTCACTACAACGTTCACGAATCATGATTAACGTCTAATGGGACTTATCGCGTAAGTTTTTATATATAATAAAGTTACCTTTATTAACCCCACCAAGTCTACTGCAACGTAGCCGAAACGTCGGGTTAATAATAAAGGTAACTTTATTATATAAAAACTTACGCGATAAGTCCCGTTAGTTATTAACCACGAGTATAAATCGCAAATCTCTTAAAACTATAACGTTCACGAATCACACTATTCCGTAAATATACATTAGCAAGCGAGTTAAGTCGGTGCTATCAAAATGTGTCACGTGTACACGATACAAAGGCAAAACCGCCGGCCTGAAAATGGGCAACCTACCAACTGTTACAATAACACAGTCATATCCCTTCAGCAATTCTGGGGTAGACTTATATAAATATATATATATATATACGTTCGATGCTGGGTATCTCGTTAAGGGACAGAGTCCGGAACGAGATTATCCGGCAGAGAACCAAAGTCGTAGACATAGTCTATCGATGTTGCAAGCTGAAGTGGCAGTGGGCCGGTCACGTCTGTTGCAGAACTGACGACCGTTGGAGCAAAGCGGTTCTCGAATGGCGACCGCGTCTCGGCAAACGTAGTGTAGGACGCCCCCCTGCTAGATGGACCAATGACCTCAAGAAGGTCGCTGGTAGTGGTCAGGAGTGATGGTGTTTTGTGGCGTTACCTTGAGGAGGAAAAGTGACAGCGATCGCCATTTTTGAAGCGACATTTGACACTTGATTATCCTACCAACTTCACACTTTTACCGATCTGATATCAAACTGCGTTTGTGCTAAAAATATATGTTATTGTACGTAAATAAACATGTATGTTTTACTACCTTGAGCGTAATATTCTTCAGCAACGCGTCCTCGAGCACCGCCTGCAGTTTCTTGTTCATCTCTATGGACAGTTCAAGGGTCAACCCATTGGGATCTCCCCCCCATAACGCTGCCATTGCCCCTCCACCGTGACGGGCTATCTCTTTCTGGAATAGTCAGTGGTATAGTCTTAGTATCTTTGAGAACGCGCCTGAGTATGTACAAAGGGTAATGAAGTTTAAAAGTTTCAATGTACATTTTCGTTTGCGATTGTACGTAAATATAGATATACTGTACGTAAACACATTTGAGAAATGCAATGAATTATGCGGTGAGGGAAAACATCGTGAGGTAACCTACCTGTTCCCCGAACAGGTAATAGTTTGTGCTTGTAAATTACGACATGGTTTACATTAAATACTGATTATCTGGTCGGTCAACATGTGGGTTCAACGTGTTCATACGAAAAGGTAATAGTTAGTGCTTGTAAATGGCGACATGGCTTACCACCTGTCACAGTACTGACTATCTGGTCAACGCGTTGGTTCGAGGTGTCCATAGAATTACTACCTTCGCAATTGCGGAGATGGTCGTGAACGCGTATGTCTTTTATGTATCATGATAACATCCCCCACACATAACACATCGAACTTTTAATATCATATGCATATTATAAGAGAGTTATTAAACTAAATATATTTAGTTACCTTGGCCAATTTCTTTATCTATGCGTGCAACAAAAATACATATTTCATTTAATAATAATATCTAACACATTCACACGTACATATCAAGCCTGTTTCCCTACGAAGGTATAAGCAGAAATCAAGGACCTGCAATGCTCGTGATCCTGGTAAGCCACTTTCAGTATAATAATACTAACACACACATTATCATACTTCTTACGTCACCCTTTTTCAATATGCTTGTTATTTTAATTTTATTTATTAGGCTCCCAAAGCATACACATACGAAAATTTTACTTAGAGATAGTGAACAAACTTAAACTTATATCTATATAGTAAGTAACAAAATCAAATATCTTTGGACAAGATAAATTATTGTTGAAATACTAAATGTATACTACTAGTTAACAACTTACTCGTAATCAACGACCACACTGCACTGTTATAATCATCATCTATCTATCATGTTTTCTCATCTATCATGTTTTCGAATCGGGTGCTGCCGGAGGACCAGTGATGCAGCCTAGCTGCATCGTATACTGAGGCAGCACCTTTTCACTGCATCAATGGTTTTCATTCTTGATGTTTATTGTTATTGTTTGTGTGTTTAATGTAATTTGTGTATAGTGTATTCGCGTTAAGAAAATAGTGACGTCATAATATTCAGACGTTAAACTGGCTAATGAGACGTGAGTGAATGAGAAAACAGTCACATTGACCAATCGCAGACAACCGTTGTCACGTCTCATTGGCCAAATCGTTTGGGCAATGATGACGTCACTATTTTCTTAACGCGAATACACTATAGTTGTGGTGCAGTGAATAAAGTATGAGGGCGGCTGGGTTGAGTTGGAGGGACGCGGAGTGCAAGGCACAGGATAGGAGCGGTTGGCGACTTCTAACGAAGGCCCTTTGTACCACTGGGGTACCATAAGATGATGATGATGAATAAAGTATTTTCTTTCTCTTTATGTATACCAATTAACCCTCACCTTATGACTATCCACCTGATTCCCGGCGACGGCGCCAGATGGCACTGTCCCCAGCAAATGGCGGATCAGCCGCGTCTTGTTCCTCAGCTCTGACGTCAGCTGTTTCGTATGCTCCTCCAAGAAGTCGTATCGCTCGGACCTCTTTGCTGCCTCTCTTTGCAGAGAGACGATCCGCTCGATCAGTTGCTGCTTGTCAGGCTCGCGGGACGGTCGTGTGTCCTGCTGCATACATGAATCAATCAATCAATCAGCCTATGACAGTCCACTGCTGGACGTAGGCCTCCCCAAGGTAACGCCACAAAACACGATCACTCGTGGCCCTCAGCCAACCACTAGCAGCGACCTTTTTCGGGTCATCAGTCCAAATGACAGGGGGCGACATGAATACATGCGTCGTTTTATTTAAAGTCAGCATAGCACAGTCTTTGGGGAATTGACTCCGTATCAAAGTCAAATGTTTTAATTAAATAACAATATAATTAAGTACAGTACATTCATTGAAAGTCAAAACATTTGCCTGACACTGGTTGTCTCTTGGCATTGAAATTCTATTTGGTTCGGCAGCCCTGGCTCGGAGAAGAACCAACAAGAAACTCCGGCTTTCAGGATTTTTTGCCCAGTGCCAGTTATAAAAACAAATTATAAAGAAACATAAAATTGGTAGTTGGTAGTTGGTTGGTACTAGGTTCGAAGCGGAAGTCCCAATGGAAATGATGTTTTTCTGATTTTCACAAAAATGTGAGGGAAAACTTCGTGAAGAAAACTATTCAACGACTAGGCAATAGCCGCTGCAAGTAAATTGAGTACATGCAATGCCCACCTGTCACATTGAGTTGATGATAGTATGAAACAAAACAAAACGCATTCACGACCATTAACCCTTGCGGGGTAGTCAGAGGTTCATGTTTCCATCTCCGCAATTGCGAAGGTAGTAATTCTATGGACACCTCGAACCCGCGTGTTAACCAGATAGTGCTCAATGTGACAGGTGGTCAGCCATGTCGCCAATTACAAACACTAACTATTACCTGTTCGACGAACAGATAGGTTTCCTCACCGTATAATTCGATGCATTTCGTAAATGTGTTTTTATATAGATAGTATGACTACATCCGCAATTGCGGTGCTAACCGGACGCCCGAAGCAAAATGGAACAATTGATGACAATGGAATGGAACAAGTCCTTAGAAGTTGAAGAACTTATTCGCACTTACAGCCTTACCTCAATTTCCTTAACAGTTGTACAATGGTCTGACGCGTGTCCATTCTGCAGTCTTTCCTCAGTGGATGTCATCCCATCGCCACTCGAGAGAGAGCTTATCGAACCTGCAAACAAATTTAGGATTATAATATATATATATATATATACCGCCCAAAACCCGATTTAGGCTAAACTAGTTTTTCCTACACACGCTAGGATTAACTAGTATAGCCCAGGACAAACTAGTTTGTCCTACGCCCGGTAGGATAGACCAGTTTATCCTAGGACGAACTAGTTGATCCTGATATAAATACGAACATTCCAGGATAACTAACTAGTTTGTTCTAGGATGGCTGGGTTAGGTTAGGATGGTAGGTAGGTAGGCGCTCCTTTGAACGTTACGGTCCTCTGTAGATCGAGAATACCGAAGTGTCACGGATTGTTTATAACTTCTTAGTTCTTTGAAATATGACAAGATTTGACCAACAGAAACACTTTTGCCAACTAAGAAGCTGTTACCTATAAAAGGAATCCGGATGCCTCCCAAACTGCATTCTTAATTCCTTTTATAGGTGACTGGACGTCTGAGAGTATACATAGATACATAATTCGCGACCCTTTTTCAATATGTCATCTGTCTGACCGTCATAATGTCTTATTGCGCCGATTTGTTAACTATATACATATATGTAGTTTGTAAGCAAGAGATTTGTAAGGATTTTTCCAGGTGGCCTCTATAGTCTCTGCCTATCCCGTTAGGGACGTAGAGGCGTGAATATATGTATGTATGCGTAGTTATACAGTTTATTTACCTGTTCTATTGGAGTCATTCTCTGCGTTATGTTGCACTTTGCTTTCTAACTGCTCACATCTCTTTAACGTCCTTTGAAGCTCTCGATTTAGTTCCTGATAACAGAAAAAGGCTTCTTATAGTTTCAAGAGATTCGCGATTTATACTCATGATTAATAACTAACGGGACTTATCGCGTAAGTTTATAAGCGGCTGTAGCCCAGTGCGTAAGACCTCGGACTTCGTATGAGAAAGGTCCTAGGTTCGAATCCCGACTCTGACATGTACCAATGAATGAAATTTAAATATGTGTTTTTCATTTACGTATATAATTTACAGTCGCTAAGGTGGGAAAACATCATGAGGAAACCTGCCTATCCCTCAGGATAGGTAATAATAAGTGCCTATATACGGCGATATGGTTCACTACCTATCACTTTGGGTGCTGACTATCTAGTGATACACGGGCTTCGAATGACCCATTCCTAACATGCCTTCGAAATTTCGGAGATGGGCATTCAAGCCTCTGACTACCCCGACATAATAAAAAAAGGGAGTGTGTTTACACAAGTTGTGAAGCGTATGTATGTATGGGACTTATCGCGTAAGTTATTATAATAAAGTCTACTACAACGTGGCGAAAACGTCGGGTTAAAATAAAGGTAACTTTATTATATATAAACTTACGCGATAAGTCCCGTTAGTTATTAATCAAAAGGGTTTTTTATATTTTATAAACAAAGTATTACCTTTGCTACCCGACGTTTCGGCCATGTTGTAATGGCCAATCACGGGTCAACTTGCAACATGGCCGAAACGTCGAGTAGCAAAGATAAAAGTCACTACATAGTATAAAACAAAGTCGCTTTCTCTGTTCCTATGTCCCTTTGTATGCTTAAATCTTTGAAACTGCGCAACGGATTTTGATGCGGTTTTTTTTATAGATAGAGTGATTCAAGAGTAAGGTTTATATGTATAATAAAATCCATTAAATAGAGGAATGGGCTAGTTTATAAAATATACGCCATAAGTCCCGTTTTCTTGTAAAAAAGGGATTTTAATATTTTAACGCAACACCACCTGAAGTCTTTTGTTGGGACAATAGCATGCATAAAGCGGCTGTAGCCAAGTGGGTAAGTTATTCGACTTCTTATTAGAGGTCCTAGGTTCGAATCCCGGCTCTGGCATGGACCAATGAATGAAATAAAAAAATGTGATTTACATCTACGTCCATAATTCACAGTCGCTAACGGTGAGAGATTTTTTTTTTTATTACCAATTTTATTTACTATATGAGACTGTGAATGAAGTGAAGTGGAAGAGCGGTTACGTAGGGGCCGGCCTAATAAGACATATAACAGTCAGATAGACGCTATATTGAAAAAGGGTGACGTTAGGAGTACCTATAACCGCCGAGAGTGTATGAGAAGATGTATGAAGGTCAATGAAGCGAAAGTGGTCTGTCAGGATCGGGACAAATGGGGATACGTGATCTCTGCCTACCCCTCTACAGGGAATCAGGCGTAATGTGTATGTATCTATATATTCCTACAAGGCTTAATAACCATATATCCTACACTACATCATTTACATACCTTAATAGCATTGGAATGTTTTTTCTTAAGCAGTATATTTTCGCCTTTTTCCCATTCAAGTTTCTTGGTAGCCTCCGACAGTTCCTCACTGAGTTCTGCCACCTGGAACACATACATACACATGTATATGATCATTTGGAACATTTGCATACATAGAGGCTGTAGCCTAGTGGGTAAGACCTCTGACTTCTTATTAGGTCTAAGGTTCCCGGCTCTGGCATGGAATTTATTTGTAATGGATTGCTATTGAATTTATAGTTGAATATTGTCTGCCGAGTCTCTTTGAAAGAAAGAGAGAAAAACATTAACTTTGCAATTCTTCTCTGCAGATTTGCTTTATGAAATTTTTATTTATCATATTATGAATATTTAATTGTAATGTTAATGACAGTTTTTTTCATAAAAAAAGTTTTTTTTTACTTTCAATAAGTGATTATTATGGTCCTTATGTTGAATAAAAACAATCTCATTTCATTGTGGCGGCGTAGTCAAAGGCTTGAGTACCTATCTCCTAAATTTCGAAGGCACGTTAGGTATGAGCCACTCAAAGCCTGCGTTTCACTAGATATACAGCATCAGCAACAACGTGATAGGTAGTAAACCATATCACTATTTTCATACATTAGATTCCTCCTCAGTTAACAACCGTTTGAAATGGACACTTAAACCTTTAACTACCCCTTAAACAAGGTTTAATTTCCCGCGACCACGGTCTATGCAACTGGGTTGAAACGTCGGGTAAAGTAAAGGTATTTATATCTTTATAAATTTATCGTGATACGAACCGGTGTCACATCACTACATAGTATAAAACAAAGTCGCTTTCTCTGTCCCTATGTGCCTTTGTATGCTTAAATCTTTGAAACTACGCAACGGATTTTGATGCGTTTTTTTTAATAGATAGAGTGATTCAATAGGAAGGTTTATATGTAGAATAACATCCATTAAGTAGTGGAGTAGGCTATATATTTTATACCCGTGCGAAGCCGGAGCGGGTCGTTAGTAGTAAATAAATAAAAGGTTCAATTAAACATATTGACGACCTCCGTGGCGTGATCGGTTAGACACCTGAACGCTAATCGTGGGGTCTCGGGTTCGATTCCCGGTGGTGGCAGAGTTAAGAACAACGCTTTTCTACTGCTTTCCAGTCTGGTCGTTGATTATGTAATAATATCCTATATATGTATTTTTCTATATATAATATGTATATATTAGTTAAATATACGTTGACTAGTACCCTTGACACAAGTCTTAAATGAACTTACCGAGGGGCTAGTTCAATTGGTGTAATAATGTCCAAATATTATTATTATTATTAAAATTAATTAAACATATATTTCTTACCTTCCTCGCCAGCACCCGGTTCTCCTTGTTTCTCTTCTCTGTCTCCTCGGTGAGAGAAGTCTCCAGTTTGGCTACCAGCTCCTCGAGAGTAGTTATTCTGCTTCTGAGGGACGCGTTGTCAGCTGTCAACGCTTGGGCCTGAAGAACAGAAACGTACATACATACACATCACGCCTGATTCCCTGTAGAGGGGTAGGCAGAGATCACGGATCCCCATTTGTCCCGATCCCGACAGAGTACTTTCGCTTCATTGACATTCATATATCTTCTCATACACTCTCGGAGGTTATAGGTACACCTAACGTCACCCCTTTTCAATATGTAAATATATACTATTTGTAAATAGATAAATACAGCGCAAAGAAACCTACCTGTTCCCCGAACATAATAGTTGTAATTGTAGTGCTTGTAAATGGCGACATGGCTTGCCACCTGTCACATCGAGTACTGACTAACTGGTCAACACGTGGGTTCGAGATAGCCATAGAATTACTACCCCTGCGATTGTGGAAATGGGAACCTGAACGACTACCGCGCAAAGGTTAATAGTCTTGAACGTGTTTGTCTTATAAATACATATATCGCATATATAACCACCAACCAGACTGAAAAGCAGAAGAAAAACATTTTGCTCCGCTTTGCCTCCACCGTGAATCGAACCTAGGACCTTTGACTTAGCTTTAAATTCCCGTGAATCGAACCTTTGTCTTAGCTTTCAAGTCATCAAAGCCATACAGCATACCTTAGCCAGAGAGTCAGCGGCGGCCGCCCTGTCAGCAACGTGTTGCGCCGTCACCTTGGCGGAATGCTCTAAAGCGTTGGCCTCGCGGCGCGCGCACGTCTCCGCCCGCGCACGTTCCCGCGCCAACGCCGCTTCAGCCGCCATGTTTTTTTCTGTCTCCCTGTCAAAGATAAGATAAAATAATAATTCATTAAACTTCATTTTCATTGATTTGAACCCTGCACCCACTGATACAGAGTCAAGGCCCAAACAACTGGGCAACGTCAAATTACTGAGCTACGCCAAATTACTGAGCTACGTCGAATTGAAATTCAATTAAATTCAATGTCACCCTAGTGCTATTCGCGTAAAGTAAATAGTGACGACATGATATTCAAAGGCTCAACTGGCCAATGAGACGTGAGTAAATCAGAAAAAACCTCACTTTAACCAATTGGAGCCAACCGTTGTCACGTCTCATTGGTCAAATCGTAGGGACATTGTGACGTCACTATTTACTTAACGCGAATAGACTATAGTTAGTACTCTAATTACCTTTGCAGCTGCACGCTTAATGTGTCGGCGAGGGCGGCAGTGGCTCGGAGCGAAGCCAACGACGCCGCCTCTTCTTCAAGCCTTACGTTCTTCTCTTTCAGTTCTTCTAACTGGATATGAAATGAGAAAAAAGAAACATACATACATACACCTCATTTGACGACCTCCGTGGCGCGATCGGTTAGACACCTGAACGCTAATCGTGGGGTCCCGGGTTCGATTCCCGGTGGTGGCAGAGTTGAGAACAATGCTTTTCTACTGCTTTCCAGTCTGGTTGTTGATTATATATGCTATATATGTATTTATCTATATATAATAACTATATATTTCTTGACTAGTACCCTTAACACAAGTCTTAAATGTACTTACCAAGGGGCTAGTTCAATTGGTGTAATAATGTCCGAATATTATTATTATTATTATTATTATTATACACATCACGCCTGATTCCCTGTACAAGACTAGGCAGAGATCACGATATCGATTCGATATCGAATGAAAGGGATTAACGGACTTGAACGTATATGTAACACTTAAGAGAACTCGCGAACTTTTGAGATACCTGGTTTAACTGTTGTGAATATACATACGAATACATCACACCTGAATCCCTGCATAGGACTAAGCAGAGATCACCCCCATATGACTCTATCCTGATAAACCACGTCTTCTTCATTGCCATCCATACATCTTCTCACACACACTCGGCGGTTAAAGGTACTTCTAAAGCATATAATATAACATACATACGCTTCACGACTTGTGTTCCCTCACTCCTTTTTTTATTGTGTGTGTGTAGTCAAAGGCATGAGTGTCCATTTCAAAAATTTCGAATGCAAGGTATGGGTCACTCGAAACCCGCGTTTCACTAGATAAACAGAATCCAACGTGATAGGTAGTGAACCGTATCGCCGTATACAGGCACTGGCTATAACCTATCCCGAGGAATAGACAGGTTTCCTCACGATGTTTTCCATCCCCGTTAGCAACTGTAAATTATGTACGTAAATGAAAAAACACATATTTAAATTTCATTCATTGGTACATATCATGCCAGAGTCGGGATTCGAACCTAGGACCTTTCTCATACGAAGTCCGAGGTCTTACCCACTGGGCTACAGCCGCTTTTTTGTATAAATACATAAATATGATATAAGTCCCTACCTCTAAATCAGCCCGGTGCAGTTTATCCATAGCGTCGTCCCTTTCCCTCTTGCACGTAGCGTAATCTGCACTGAGTGTTGTCGTCCTTCTCTCCAGCTCTTCGTTTTCGTGACGACACAGTATTAGGGACGCTTGTATCTCTTTCAGTTCGGATTCTACAATGTATGAGAATACATACATATTACGCTTAGTTCTCACACACACTCCGCGGTTATAGGTACTTGTAAGGTCGGCCTTTTTCAATATGGAGTATTATATTATGTCTAACTAGCGACCCGCTCCGGCTTCGCACGGGTATAAAATATATAGTCTACTCCACTATTTTATGGATGTTATTATACATATAAACCTTCCTCTTGAATCACTCTATCTATTAAAAAAACCGCATCAAAATCCGTTGCGTAGTTTCAAAGATTTAAGCATACAAAGGGACATAGGGACAGAAAAAGCGACTTTGTTTTATACTATGTAGTTATAACACACCCGTTTCTCACACACACTCGGCGGTTATACGTACTTTTAAGGTCTGCGTTTTTTAATATGGCGTCTATCTGACTGTCATCACTACATAGTATAAAACAAAGTCGCTTTCTCTGTCCCTATGTCCCTTTGTATGCTTAAATCTTTGAAACTACGCAACGGATTTTGATGCGGTTTTTTTTAATAGATAGTGATTCAAAAGGAAGGTTTAAAAGTATAATAACATCCATTAAACAGTGGAGTAGGCTATATATTTTATACCCGTGCGAAGCCGGAGCGGGTCACTAGTATGTACATATATGTATATAAATTCACGCCTCTACGTTCCTATGAGACAGGCAGACTATCGATCGCTACCTGGAACGCGTCTGACAAACCACTTTCGCTTCATTGACACTAATAACCTCCTCCTACACATTCGGCGGATATAGCTACTACTCGCCTTTCAATATGACGACTATCTGACCTTTATCCAATATGGAGTGCTGTCATATGGAACATTGGTGACAGATTGCAAGCTAACCGCCAAATAGATTCAATTCAATCAAAATTCGACGTAGCTCAGTTGTTTGGGGCTTTGCTCTGTATCAGTGGGTACAGAGTTCAAATCCCGCTTGAGCATGTACCAATGGAAATGAAGTATAATGGATTTCTATGTACATTTTCGTAATAAAAAGACATTTACGAAATGCATCGAATTATAAGGTGAGGGAAAACATCGTTAGGAAACCTACCTGTTACTGACTATCTGGTTAGCACGTGGGTTCGAGGTGTCCATAGAATTACTACCTTCGCAATTGCGGAGATGGACACCTGAACCTCTGACTACCCCGCAAGGGTTAATGGCCGTGAATGCGTGCGTGTTTTTTAGATTCAATTGACCCCTAGTCCCTTAGTCGCCTCCTACGACATGCCGGGAAGAACGGCAGCTAGTTAGCATTCTTTTTACAACTACGTACCATACTGCTTGACTTTGGCGGCATCGTGGGCGCTGGCGAGGGCCGCGTCCTTCGAAGTCTCGAGTTCGATGATCTTCGCTTTCAATTTCTCAACCTGTTCCGCACTGTCCTGTGGGTGCAATTGCGACTTTAGTGGCGGAAGGGGCTGGCTGTATTCAGTGGGGCAAAAGTTACAGTATAAAATAGATGTTAAATATACGGATTCGGTGAAAAAACATCGTGAGGAAATAATTAATATTGAGGAAATAAATAAGATAAAATCGACGCAGCTCAGATGTTTGGGGCTTGACTCTGTATCAGTGGTTCAAATACCGCTTGAGCAAGTACCAATGGCAATGAAGTTTAATGAATTTCTGTGTACATTTTCGTAATAAAAACGAAATGCATCTAATTATACGGTGAGCGAAAACATCGTGAGGAAACCTATGTATTCGTCGAACAGGTAATAGTTAGTGCTTGTAAATGGCGACATGGCTGACCACCTGTCACATTGAGTACTAACTATCTGGCCAACACGTGGGTTTGGAGTGGCCATGTAATTACTACCTTCGCAATTGCGGAGATGGACATCTGAACCTCTAACCTGTTCGGCGAATAGATAGGTTTCCTCACGATGTTTTCCCTCACCGTATAATTCAATGCATTCCGTAAATGTATTTCATTACGAAAATGTACAGAAAAATTCATTAAACTCCATTTCCATTGGTACATGCTCAAGCAGGATTTGAACCATGATACAGAGTCAAGCCCCAAACAACTGAGCTACGTCGAATTTTATATATATATATATATATACTTCACATTTTTTAAACATATTTACATACACATGATTTACATTCGTTAATAAATATACTTTTTAAACATACGTTGACTTGTATCCTTAACACAAGTCTTAAATGAACTTACCAAGGAACTACTACAATTGGTGTAATAGTGTCCTACAGTATATTTTTATATAAAGTAAAGTAAAAGTAAAGTAAAAATGTTTATTTCAAAAAACCTTAACATTATACATAAGAACAAACCCCCTAAAAAAGGGCAAAGCCCTGTAGCTTAGGATGGGTAAGCTCAACCCAAATTAATGCACATAATTATAAGGAATTGTAGTGAGGCAAAAACAGCAGTTGGTACATAAGAATTAACATTAAACATGTTTAGATGATGGGTTTTAACAATGCTTCAGTATGCTCATATGTGAGGGATTGCAACCATTCAAGGATTTTATGTTTACAATCATAGTAGCATAAATTATAAATAGTAATTAGTTTACTTACATGGTTGTAAAGCTTAGGACTAAGATAAATACAAAAATTGTGGCTGAAACTTGTTTTGAAAGTTGCTCTAGCGCAAACTAGATCGATTCTACGCTTTGAAATGTTTTTAGGAAAACTAGTAAACTGATGCTGATAAAGTATAGCTGCTAAAATAAACAATTTTCGGACTGAAAGAACATTAGACAGTGCATACAATGTAACGGTAGGAAAACGAAAAGGCTTTCTATGAATGACTTTTAGTAAAGCTCTCTGCGCTCTCTCAACACGTAAGAAAGTAGTTTTATGCGTGCCACCCCAAGATGTGATACAGTATGTCAATAGGCTTTCACATAGGGCAAGGTATATACTCTTAAGCAGTTTCGGAAACATAATCTCTCTTAGGTTTTTAAAAATACAAATAAGTGATCTTACCCTATTACATAATTTATAAATATGATACTGAAAATTTAAATTTTTATCAATAAAAACACCTAAATATTTGACCATAACCGCTCTGTCAAGATAAGGGCAGGCACACGATTGTTGGTGCCCACAATTTGTTGAGTGACCTTTTAACTGGAAACTTGTGTCAGGCTGTGTATTGTCTCTAATTGAAAAGGATATGTATTTGGTTTTAGTATAGTTAAGAGTTAAAACATTTTGCCTTAACCAGTTAGAAACAATGTCTAGACTCAATTGAGCTTTTTGAAAAGTATCCTCCCACGTATTACCAGAAATTAACAAGGCTGTATCGTCCGCATAAGATATGATCTTGATAGATAAATGTACAGATAACAAAAGAAGATCGTTGATATAAATTAAAAACAGCGTTGGACCTAAAATACTTCCTTGAGGTACCCCGAAATTAACTTGTAAATCACTACTGTTACGCTCACCAATTTTCAAACTTTGAGTTCGATTTGATAGATAATCCGTAAAGATATCGAGAGCTGTTCCACGAACACCAATTTTATTAAGTTTGTGCAAAAGAAGCGGAAAGTAAACGGTGTCAAAAGCCTTTGCGAGATCTAAAAAGATTCCTATAACTTTTTCACTTTTGTCTAATTTACGAGCTATAAAGGATGTAAGCTCATGAACTGCTTCAGAAGTTGATTTGCCTTTCCTGAAACCAAACTGGTTCTCGGACAAGATCCCATGTTTATCTACAAAAGAGGTTAATCGAGTATTTAAAAGTTTCTCCAAAATTTTCGACAAGCCTGGAAGAATAGAAATTGGACGATAGTTTGCAATATTGTCGGAAGGACCAGATTTATGAATTAGTATAACAATGGCTTTTTTAAGCTTTTTTGGAAAAATACCGAGTTTCAGACAATTATTGAATATGTGTACCAAAATGGGAGTAATTAAAGGTTTAGCC
This sequence comes from Leucoptera coffeella, assembly GCA_030578115.1. NCBI lineage: Eukaryota > Metazoa > Arthropoda > Insecta > Lepidoptera > Lyonetiidae > Leucoptera > Leucoptera coffeella. The sequence continues at coordinate 63,559 of JAMBLF010000478.1, forward strand.
AATTTAAGGATTTTGTTTGAAATTTGGTCCCAGCCTATAGAACAATCAGTCTTTAAGTGGTCAATAAGTGAATCAATTTCCTGTGCATCAGTTTCGATTAACACTAAAGAACTACAGTTTGTTGTTAAATGAGGGCTGAGGTCTTTGAAGTAATGTGAGCTGGAAGATGAAGGAAGGTTATCAGAACTACTTTGAGCTAAAGTTTTGCCGACATTAACGAAATGTTCGTTAATTTTATCTATTTCAGCACTATCATCACCTTCCTTTAAAAGTTGACAGCTAGTCTGTTTCTTCTGACAAGACGACGAGATATTTTTAATGGCCTGCCATAGAAGTTTCTGATTTTTTCCTGCTTTGTCAATTTGGTCTTTTTCATATTGACGCTTACGCTGCTTAATGAGATTAAAATAGAAAGACTTGTATCTAAAGTAGGTAATTTTAGCAATTTCATTGTTAGGGTTTCTTTTATATTTAGCATGGAGACTATCTTTGTTCTTTTGGCAACTGAGTAGACCTGTGGTCATCCACGGTTTAAGGGTAACCTTCCTACTTGGAATTCGGATAGCCCTTGAACTCGCGTCAATGGCTTCCTGCAGAGTTGAGACAAGCAAATCAATTCCAACGTCAGGATCGTCGATTTCAAGAATCGGGTTAAAATTAGCCTTGGATAAAAGATTCCAAACATTCTGATAATCAATCCTACGGGCGATTTTATTAACAACGTTATGTTTACTTTTTATCTCCAGATGAAGCAAAACTGGCCTGTGATCAGTAATTGCGGTACTAATCACTATAGTAGCTACTGGAGCTTTAGATCTGAGAAAAACATGATCAATACACGTTCCAGACTCTTCTCTAGTGACAAAATTATGACAAGATATTAAACCGTGAAAAGCTAAGATATTAAGATACCTTTCGCTATTCACGTCGCATTGATCTGGTATTATATTCAAATTAATATCACCAACTAGAGCAAGATTTTGCTGTGTGTTGTGTTTAGACAACACATCATCAAGAAAAATCAAAAAATTTATCTACACTGCTCTGCTTTGAACCAAGATCCTTATAGAAAGCATGATGACGGTAAACTGCAATTATCATTAAGAGGGGTGATTTCAAAACAAGCGCATTGCAACTGACCGAAACCAGCTCTTCGACTGTAAAAATTAAGCAATTCTTAATAAACACAACTACCCCATCATTTTGGTATCTGTTCTGACTGGTGGCAAACGAATAGTATCCATCAATATTAGGCAAAACGCTACAACAGGAGAGCCAACATTCTGTCAGTATTATAATGTCACAATCAACCTTGAGTCTGTTTAAGAAAATGATGAAATCAGGCAAGTGTGTACTATGGCCAATACTTCTGATATTGTGAGTTATTATTCTTAAACCTGTGAGGCTTGGAAGAAGCCCTGCACAGCCCTCCACATCAGTTTCAAAAGAGTTCAACGTCTGCAACTCATCGATCTCTGCAATTATGTTAAAAGCATCGAATTTTGTTTACATAGAAAAAAATGGTACCAAAACTGCTTAAGCGTGAGATAGTTAGCGCAACAACCGGTATAAAAACATAACACAAATTAACCATCATAAAGGCATTGAAAAATTTGTACAAGTAAACAAAATTAACCCATAAAGAAGTAACATAAGCAAGCAACATATAAATAAAACCCATCTGGTAAATAACACCACCAATTAACAGCAATAGAAAAAAATAAAGTAGTCACAATTCACTCTGGAGCTTCCTGAGGTCATCCCCGCTGACGACTCTCACGAAGGGTTGGCCCTCAGTCTTCCTGAGATAAACCACGCCGCGCGACGTCCAGCAAAAAGCATATCCATTATCCTTAGCGAATAGGCGGCAGCTGTAGAAAAGCTGACGAGTTTTAAAAGTCAGATGCTCAGATATGTAAATCGGCTTAGTAGGTTGTCCACTTTTTAATTTCAGCACACTGGTATTGAGCATTTGCCCCCTGGCCTGACTCTTATTAAAGTGCTTTACAGCAGTCAAGAACTCTTCTTTTTTCAAAACTGATCCCAACTCAACGATGATCGGCGGTGGAGACCTTTTCACAGTAGCCCTTGGGCTATAAACATCCTTGATCTCTGTTTTGTTTAGTGGGATGTTGATAGCAGAGGCTATAGAGCAGACCACCTCGCAGAGATCATTCTTCGTGAGTGGCTTCTCAACGGGGATATTGCGTATTTCTATCTTTGGGGCTGATGACACAAGCTCAAGATAATCTATCCTCTGCACTAACGCACGCACATACTTCTCATCTTCCGCCACCTTAGACTCAAGCACCTGAATTCTCTTGGTGAAAGCATCGCAACTATCGGAGAGAAACTTTACACTGGTTTTTAGATCCTCATTTTGAGTCTTGATCTCCTCAACCGATTGCTGCAGTAATCGAAAATCACGCTTAATATCTGTAGCAAATGATTCGAACATTTGTGTCAAGAAGAGTTTCATATCAGTGTCAGAAAAACTTTGCTTCTTACGATGAGTAACGAAGTCCGAGACCTCATTTTCCAGATTCGGTGCGGAATTATGTTTTTTGGAAGCATCCAATGCCGGAGGGATAAGCACCCTCGGACTCTTGTGCGGTGGAGAACGCTGTAATTTACTCATTTTGGCTCAAGAGTAGGCTTTCAGGGGAAGACTGAAGAAAGAGCGGCAAAACTTGCAATCGCAGCAACCTTGAAACCAAACGCTGATGCAGACCCCAACAAATCTCCAGTTTCTTTAATGCGAGCTCACTCCTCTAGTACTCTGAGGTTTCAGTGTCACTAACTGTATTTTCGTATTTTAATATTTTTATTTGAAATAACACAAGTTTGTATGGGCTTTTAGTTCAACTTGCCAATAATAGATGGCGCTACTGGTAGCTTTCAAATCGCAACGTATCACATTAGATATGGCAAGATCATAGGAATATGCGATGACTTACGATGTTTTAAGGTTCCGTAAATAGATGGCGCTACTACACACTTCAAACTTTCAACAGGACTAATTTACACTCTGAACTACTCTCACAACTCACTACACACGTCCACTCACAATGAGATCCGAGGAGGAAGAGGATATTTTTTTCTATCATCCCCGCAGCGTACAACCATCGTGAAGTTTAAGTTATGTTCTTACCTTATAAGCGTCCATCTCCATCCTGAACTTGCTCTGCGTCCACTTCAGTCTTCCTTCCAACTCTTTCACTTCTTCTCTAACCTTCGCCAATTCCCTTTCAGTGGTTGATAGCTCGTGGTTCTGAAACGGAAGTACGGTGCATACAATATACATATACATTCACGTCCTTAAATCCCTTTCGAGGTGGACAGAACCTCGGAGATTTAGTATCCCCTAGGTCACTTTTGAGCAAATATTGGGGTTGTGATGTCGTATGGAACATTGGTGATAGATTGCTAGCCCATCGGCTAATAGATTCCATTTACCTCTAGTCCCTTAGTCGTCTCCTACGACATACCGAGAAGAACGGTAGCTATAGTATATTCGCATTAAGAAAATAGTGACGTCATCATGACTCCACGATTTGACCAATGAGACGTGACAACGGTTGTCCGCCATTGGTCGAAGAGACTTATTTTCTCATTATCTCACGTCTTATTGGTCAGTTTACTTTTGAAAATCATGACGTCACTATTTACCTAACTCGAATGGACTATAGTTTGCTGTCTTTTCAAGTTTCAGGCTACAACGGGACATAACACAGTTATCAACATAAAAAATCCCCTATATAAATACCTTCGTATCATACATAAGACAGATCCTCTCCTTCTCAGAATACGCGATCTTCATTCTTCTATTCATAACTTCTACTTCTGCTAAGGCGTTCTTCTCTGCTTTAATAGCGTTATCTGCTAACTTCTTCGCTTCTATAACGGAACGTTCTGTGCTTGCGTAACGCATGACAGCCGATTCACGTTCTTTTTCTGCTTGTTCTGTGCGTTTGCGGAGCTGTAAATGGTTATAGCTATTATTATTTAGGGTAACATAGGATAGGTTGCATATCTCGGAAATGTTTTAAGACATGAAAGATATGACTTGCTGCAACTCATTATGATGGGCAAGATAGCCGGAAGAAGAGGTGTTGGACGAAGGAAAAAGTCGTGGCTCCGCAACATACGAGAGTGGACGGGAATCAAGAGCGCCGCCGAGTTGTTCCATCTCGCCAGGGATCGGACTAAATTTGCCCAAGTGACGAAATATCTCAATCATTGGGGACTTGGCTCTGCATCAGTGGGGAGAGGGTTCAAAGCTCGGAGTATGTACCAAGAGAAATGATATTTTCTGATTTCCTATGTAGGTCAATCAATCAATCAGCCTGTACTAGTCTAGGTCACCGGTCCACCTGGCAGAGGGCGTCCTACACTATGTTTGCTGAGAAGCGGCCTCCACTCGAGAACCGCTTTATTCCAGCTGTCTTCGGTTCTACAAGATGTGGCCGGCCCACTGCCACTTCAGCTTACAACAGCGATAGACTATGTCACTCGCTTTGGTTGTTTCGGGATAATCTTGTTCCGGACTCTGTCCCTGAACGAGATACCCAGGCTATGTAGGTACATTTTCCCAATAAAAATACAGTGAACCCCCGGTAGTCCGACAATCATTTTGCAGGGCAGTGTCGAACTATCGAATTTGTCGGATTGTAGAGTACTGCCTAAGACCCCTTATAGTCCGATTTTTTTAACAAAAGAGTACCTTGTAATCCGACAAATTATAGATCTTTTCATCCAGGTATGGATTTTTCATTGTAAGAAACAAAAGTTTTATTAGGTAACAAACGCCAAAAAAGTCCTGATTCGTCTGCATTGCACACCTGTGACGGGTTAAGATTTAAATCTTTCACCTTTTACAAAAATCTTAATTTAAATGGCTCAAAACAATAACCTACGCGTCGAGCACAATAATGATTATCCGTACAAGTTGTAACTTGTTCAATCATGCATTAGCGAAATTATCAAAAAAATATTCAATACATATGTAATATGTACATATGTAAATAATAGACCATGTCGGATTACAGGGGGTGCCGGACTAGACAGGGGCCGGATTACCGGGGGTCCACTGTACATGAACCAAATTCTACAGTGAGGGAAAACATTCCCTGAACAGGTAATGGCCAATGCCTGAATTAGGCGATATGGTTTACTGTCTGTTTTGTTATTTTTATTTTATTTGGCGAGCTTACAGCTTAGTTTACAAAATAAAAATATAAACAAAAGCAATTTGCAAATTACAAGCTACCATAGATATACAGAAAAAAAAACACACACACAACTTAGAAACACAGCAAATAACCCGTTGGCACAGATAATATAATACTACAGTAACAGTACAGCCGTTGGCAACATTGATCATAATCTAAAAACCAATATTATAAAATAAAAACAATAAAAATATCAATATAAAAACAAAGCAATAAATGCTAAATACCACCAGCCAGAAAGCACTGGCCGAAACAAGAAACAAAAGAAAAAGCACAAAAATTATAATAAAAAACACTTACCATTTCCATTTTAGTCTCAATCTCTTTGAATTTCTGATCCTTTTGTATAGCCTCATCATTTTGCTGTTTAACTCTCTCTCTTAACACAGTAATTTCAAACTGCTGTTCCGCTATAATTTTCTCTAACGTATCCACTTTTGAAATAGGCTCTACCTTAACTTCTACATCATTTTGATCAGTAGGTTTCAAACTATTTGTTGACTCATTAGGAACACTTGTTTGTTCAATAGGAAGGGTAGTCACTTGTGTGTTTGGTACATGTTTTGGGGTAGTTTTCTGTATGGTAGCCCTGGGGTTGTTGTAGGCATATTTCAAACTATCACTGACTGAGGAGAAAATGCCATGGACGTTTTTAACTATGCTTCCTAAATCTTGGGTGCGAGTTTCTTTATTTAGTTTTGGTTTATTCTCTGTGTTTGATGTCTGGGATGGTATTTGGTTTACAGCTTGCACTTTAGGCTTGTTATTGGTGTAATCAGCTAAGATTTGCTCCGTGTCCAGCTTGGTGACACTAAGATTTACATTTTCTACTTTTTCATTGTTTTCAGACACATTTTCAGCACTTTTACTTAGAAATTTACTTGCTACTATATTTTCTGATGAATCATTGCACAGGTTAGTTGAAGATGATGATATTTGATCAGGTATTTGTGTAATATTAGATGTTTCTGATGTGTTTACTACAGTATTTTTATTTACATTTTCTTTCAATGTTTCCAGTTTTTGTTGCGAATCAATAGTATCAAGAACAGGTACAGTGTCATCTTTAAGATCGAGCAAAGAGGTAGCAAAGTCTTCAGAGTGGAAGTCAGCTGAACTGACTACATTATCCACTAGATTTGGTACCACATCATCTTTTGGTTCTTGAAGTTCTACACAGATTTTTTCGTTTTCAGTAAGACTTGTCGATTCCGTACCATTTTCATTGACTTTATCAAGCTCTGAACATCCGCAATCAACATTATCAGTGCTTGGTCTTTGCTCTAAATTCAATAATAAATCATTTGACTTAGATCCTTCAACTGGGTCGATATTTACGCCAACTTCTGACCCTGTAACGTTTAAATCTTGGCTAATAGTAGACATATTGGAATGTATTTACAAGCATCCTTCATTTGTTTACACCACTATCACATTTTTTCATTTTATACTGTTTATTTTTGCAGAGAAAGTGATATTTTTAATAAACACTAAAATAATCTTCCAACCTAAATTCTCTTCCTGACTTTGATAAGCCTTTCTGTCATATCACACAAGGTTCTGTTCCATTCGAACAAATATGGGAGTCTAAATATTTATACTGAAACAGAGTGAGTCAGATTTGACACTTAATATACATCTTTAATGTCAGTCTCTGTTTATTTTCATTGCTAAGTTATTGTAACTAAGCTCTAAAGTAATTTTCCTAATATTATCGATTATTCCAAGGAATTGCATTAGAAACAGTATTCAGACGGTTTTTAAACTTAAATGCACCTTCAGAAGTGATACAATAATTCATAATGCCTGTAAGTTGTAAAAGCTAGTACAAAACCAGCCTTTAAAAATCAATATTTACTTCTTTTTGAATCATCATAGTCTTATGTTAATAAAATCCATTATAATATTTGTTTCATAACTAACGAAACGTTTATATAATATTCTACATATATTCACTTGAATAGAAGCTAGTTTATGTTTGGTAATAACTTACACCTACAAAATAAAACCTTGATAATCAAGGTTCTCTTTTATAAGCTTTAGATTTTTAACAAGATAAAAGTATTTGCAATATGGTATTTGAATTTGTTATCCCCGTATTCACGTAGATACCATCATGCCTTTACATCCCTAAGGGGATAGGCAGAGACTGTTAATCAATTGCCACCTGGAATGACCCTAAATCTCCCTTGCTTCACTCACACCCATTAACCTTCTCATACATGCTCTTCTGTTCTTCACACTGCCTACAACCACCCTGGGAAGAATTTGTCAAATTTGACTTGTATATATGAAAAAAGTTGATGTTAAGAGTACCTATAACCGCTGAGAGTGTATGAGAAGATATATGAATGTCAATGAGGAGAAAGTGGTCTGTCAGGATCAGGACAAATGGGGATCCGTGATCTCTGCCTACCCCTCTACAGGGAATCAGGCGTGATGTGTATGTATGTATATATTGATTTGTATATATCCTACAAGGCCTACCCTGTCTAACACTACCTTCCATATCAAATAAAGTTGTTTCTTTCTTCAAATATTACAGGAGGGTGACACAACTCCGTCCACCGTGGAAAATGTCCGCGTTGTGGTACGTGTACGTCCAATGGACGAGAAGGAACGTCTGGACGGAGCCACCAGCTGCGTGGCAGTGGACCCGGAAAGTGGAACGGTGTCCGTTGCAAGGAAAGACGTAACACCTCCAGAACCAGCCAGGATGTATACGTATGACGCTGTCTTTGATAGCTGTACTAGTCAGGTAAGATTTTACTTAATAATGATTCTGGGTATTTTTGTAAATGGCAACATGACAAACTACTGGTCACATTGAGTATTGACTATCTGGTCAACATGTGGGTTCAAGATAGCCACAGAATTACTACCTTCACAATTGCGGAGATGGATACCTGAACCTCTGACTACCCCGCAAGGGTGAATGGTAGTGAACATGTTTGTCATTGTCTTTGTTTTTTAACTCTTAGTCGCCTTTTCCGTCATGTAAAGATGAAGATGTAGTATCTATGGATGTCCTGCATAATATCGGTTTTTAGATCAATAGATAGATTGTATAAGTTTTAGTGCTTAATATAGGTACATACTCAGTGCTTAATGGACTTCAAATACCATTCATATACAAATTTTGGGTGTTGGCACTGGAAAATTATGATTCTGTAGACAACTCAAACTAGATAGTCAACTCATATGATTCTCAATCATAAAATCATATGTTGAAAGTAATAATAAAACATTTTTATAAGAAAAATGTCATCAACTAATTCTTAAATTAAATCAAATAAGATTAATAAAACTAACGGCATTTCATAAAGAAAAATCTCTGCAGAGAAGAAATGCCAAGAAACTCTGCAAACAATGAGTACATTAAATTTAATAATAATTCATTAGAACATGATGAATATATCATAATTTAATCATCATATTTTGGGGAATTGGGAGATTTAGTCTTGATAATGTCCCTTCCCCTAGAATTGGTAAATTAAAAAAGAAAGAAAAAAAGACAAACACAGGGGGTTCAGGTTTCCATCACCACAATTGTGAAGGTAGTAATTTTATGGCTACCTCAAACCCACATGTTGACCAGATAGTCAGTACTCAATGTGACAGGTGGTAAGACATGTCGCCATTTACAAGCACTAACTATTACCTCGGCTATTCTATTTCAAAACATAGCAAGTCCACTTTTTGTGAGAATCGGTGTTTTTGCTTATTTCAACTTTATTCACCTATATACACATGCTAAAGTCCTTAAAACCCCCATTTTTCTACTACTTTTCCATAAAAAAAATATCAAGTCGAGGTTTTTTGATAGAGATCCCGTCACATAAGGTGGCAGTTGGAGGCGTCGCCACAGTCGCGTAATTCAGTGTTACCAGTAAACACGCCAAAACTAGCACTCACTGTGCCATACGGCTCGATACATTATAGGTTTCATTTGTAACGGTCTTTGGTTGCAGAGCTATAAACTCAAATAAAACAAATTAATATATCAAAGTCAAAATATGTTTATTAAACTATTTCAAACATGATTAATAATTAACGGGACTTATCCTTCTTATTATATTTTACATATATTATGTGTTCCTTCACTCTGTCCGCAATAGACCGTTTAGTGTGTTCGACGTAGGATTTCCCACAACTGCAATCAATCTTATACACACCCTTATATCTTATATCATGAGTATAAATCGCGAATCTCTTTAAACTATTATTTCAAACATGGCACTGAGCATTGTCTTTACATATTTTTTACCGAGGTTAGATCAGCGGAGACCTCCTCCGAGAAACTCCGGAAATCAATTTATTATAATGACCCTTAACAAACATAAAAATTACAAAGAGTGGGCAAAAAACACAACGCTGGTAATACTAAATTTACCTTTCATACAAAATAACACGCAATGGCGGTAACGTCAAATTTAGTTCCAAGTTTGGCTACTGCCACCTTATGTGGCGGGATCTCTAGAAATATTGTAACTTCTATATAAATTCTATTTCATAACATAGCATGTCAGGATTTCATTTTGAAAACACAGCAAGTAAAATGACTTGCTATGTTATGAAATAGAATTTATATAGAAGTTACAATATTTCTATCAAAAAACCTCGACTTGATATTTTTTTTATGGAAAAGTAGTAGAAAAATGGGTGTTTTAAGGACTTGTATGAGATGATGTAGATCATAACATAGTAATTCAACTTACTAAGTTTCGAAATTGAAAATTTAATGTGATTTCTTATAAACAAACCATATATTTTGCAGTAAGTCCTATAAAACAGAAACAATAAAATATTCCTGAATTTAGAGTATAGGGGTTGAAAGTCAAGGATATTGCGCACCTTTTCATGTAAAAATCATTTCTCTAGCTATCATAGTTTTTGAAGGGATGGGTTCGCAAGTTGGCAACCTGTTTTTCTGCTCTCGTGTAAAATTTGTAAAAATGGACTTGCTATGTTTTGCTTTAGAACAGCCGACCTGTTCGGGAACAGGTAGGTTTCCTCATGATGTTTTCCCTCACCGTAGTATTCAAAAGAAAACTGGTCAATATTAGACTCAATGACTGACATCATGAAAAATTATTCCTTTTTCTTTTTATTTTACCCAACTACATTAAAATACATACATGACGCCTGATTTCCTGTGGAGGAGTAAGCAGAAATCACGGATTCCAATTTGTCCTGATCCTGACAGACCACTTTCGCTTCATTGACACTCATACATCTTCCCATACACACTCATACATTAAAATGACTTTATTATTTCTGTTTCATCACTGTACAGCCTGGATAAAAATTCCATATTGACTATATCCCTTATTTTTTATTACAATATCTATCATCCGTCCTAATCAACAAGTGGATGAAGAAATTGTTTCAACTCATTGCCTAGCAAATATTTGTAATTGTACATGTTCATTGATTTGTGTAATACTCTCGTAAGGATGTCCTGTAATTGGCTACTTTTATTGGCTTCTTAGTTTTAAGTTCTTGAACTGTCATTTTGCTGTTAGATTTCTTTTTTTTTTTTTTTTAATCTTTATTTAGCCATACAACCCTTAGGATTAAGTCGGCCTTTGGATGTCTTAATAAATACTTTTAACACCCATTCCAGATGGACATATACGTCCAAACAGCCCGACCAATCGTAGAGCAAGTACTAAAAGGCTATAACGGCACCATCCTAGCGTACGGGCAGACGGGCACGGGCAAAACTTATACTATGGCCGGCAGCAATGCCGCTCCGGAGCTCAAAGGCATAATACCCAATTCCTTTGCCCACATATTCAGCCATATTTCTAAGGCTCATGAGGATGAAAAGTGAGTATATATTATTATACATAGATAATAATAATAATATCTTTATTAGACATGCACATCAATTACATACAATATTCAACATACAATAGAATTCATGGACAATAATTGAATCACACAATACACAACATATAAAATTACATTTCATTTCATTTAACATTAAATTCTATTCAAATTGTATTACATGAAATTTAATTTACATTTCAAATATGATCACACAGCTAGTTGTTGTGAGCTAGGTATGCATTACTGACATGGTATCGTAGAATAAATTAGTAAAAATAAAATAAAGTAATGTCGTAAAGGTTGTGGAATTCTTTAGACTTTTTGGTCTCTCTATGTCAGTTGTAGACATGTATTTAATTCATGATACATACATATATTCACGCATCTACGTCCTCAACGGGATAGACAGAGACTATCGCTACCTGGAACGATCCTGATAAATCTCTCTTGCTTCACTCACACCCATTAACCTTCTCATACATGCTCACGAACACAAACATGAGAAGAATGTCTCAAATTTCCTTTTAATTCAGCATACATACAGAAAAGGACAGAACTTTAGCGACATCTCAGCAACCTTAAACATGACTATTGAGGTTGCAATGGCATTATATATATTCCCTTCACCCCAAGTCTTATTCGCCTTCTATGACTGGATAAGATACCTAGCATTCTACTTATATTTATATCATAATATTTATTTTCTTTATCATCAATGAAGTGAAAATAGTTTTACATACATACTCGTACATACGCGATAAGTCCCGCTAGTTATTAATCATGAGTATAAATCGCGAATCTCTTAAAACTCTGAAAATAGTTTGTCAGGATCGAGACAGACGGTGATCCCTGATCTCTGCCTACCCCTCTACAGGGAACCAGGCGTGATGTCTATGTATGTAATTTTCTCGATAGCGGCTGTAGCCTATTGGGGAAGAACTCTGTCATGTTATTAGAGGTTCTAGGTTCGAACCTCGGTTCTGGCATGTACTGATGAATGAAAATTTTAACATTTGCTTACATCATTTACAGTCGCTAACGGTGAGGGAAAACATCGAAAGCTATTCTTCACGATAGGCTATAGCTAGTGCTTGTATACGGCGATACAGTTAACTACCTATCTCATTGGGTGCTGTCTATCTAGTGAAACGCGGGCTTCGAGTGACTCATATCTGGTATGCCTTCGAAATTTTGGAAATAGGCACTCAAACCTCTGACTACGCCCCCCTATTAAAAAGGGATTCTGTATTTACATGTTGACTAGCGTGTTATGATAATTATACAAGAGACAAACGCCTTCACGACCATTAACGCTTGCGGGGTATTCAGAGGCTCAGCTTTCCATCTCCGCAACCGCGGAGGTAGTAATTCGTAGGCCACCTTGACCCAAGACCCACGCGTTGACCAAATAGTTAGTGGTCAATGTCACAGGTGGTCAGCCGTGTCGCCATTTACAAGCACTAACTATTACCTGTTCCCTGAACAGGTAGGTTTCCTCACGATGTTGCCCTCACCGTATAATTCGATGCATTTCTTAAATGTGTTTTTATTACGAAAATGTACATAGAAATCCATTAAACTTCATTTCCATTGGTACATGCTCAAGCTGGATTTGAACCCTGTACCCACTGTACAGAGCCAAACTCCAAACAACTGAGCTACCTCGATTTTTTATAAGTGTCTGATTAATTTAATGGTTCTAGCATAAGATCAGCGCAGTGATTGTACTTCATTGTATATATGCTGAGCTGGGACCATTTCACTGGGCAATGACATGCACATGTAGGATTTAATAACTTACTTGTATAAACTACTTTTCTCTTTTTTTCCTTTGTTTAATTTCCTGTCTGTGTATGTCAATGTGCTTCTATGAATAAAGCTTATTATTATTATTAATTTTGTCTTAAGATTCCTAGTATGCGTGACATATCTGGAAATCTACAACGAGGAGGTTCGCGACCTCCTCGGCGCCGACCCCCGCAGAAGCCTCGACGTCAAAGAGCGCCCCGACATCGGCGTCTTTGTCAAGGATCTTACTGGTATGTACTGGTATATTGTACACATAGGTATTTACTCGTGAATTAAGTTGATGGGGCCCGAATCGGAGGGTGCAGGATAGAAACTTGAATCACTTACTATCTAAAACTTTATATTTAGTACATAATTCTAATTACGAACTAACTATACTAGTGAATGCGTTCGAGGTGGGAACACCATTGATTAATTGTAACAGATAAAATAATGAGGTAGGTAAAACTGCTGACGAGGATCCGGTTGTGCAATATGTTTGTTGTCGGCCGTAGTAGGTCGATTAGGTGTAAGCAGTTTTGTAGGTGTACGAGTATGTAAGTTTTTTTCTCTGCCGTCTTTTCACGGCTCGTGTTGCTTCAATATTGGCAAATGCAGATTCAGCACAGCGCCGTAGGTAGGTAGGTATGTGAGTATGTAACTCGTGTCCTTTAATCCCTTGCGGTAGTCAGAGTTTAAACGGTGGTGTTTGGTAACTCGTAATCTACTTTTTACTTGATCCATATGTAACATGACTAGATGTAATTACCCAGGTTCATTAATACACAAGTTACGTACATACATACACATGACGCCTGATTCCCTGTAGAGGGGTAGGCAGATATCACGGATCCCGATAGATAGACAGAACCGAACGTGTATGTAGCGAACCGTATCACAGTATACTGGCTATTACCTATCCCTAGGGATAGGCAGGCTTATTTAAAAAAAGAGGTTCTAAAGGCAGTACAATCAAAATTAAGTTTGGAATCGACTCTAAACCCCTGACTACCACCGAAAGGGATTTACGGTCGTAAATACATCGTCGTAATAAATATAATTATTATTTGCCAGATGGACCGATGACCTAAAAAAGGTCGCTGGTAGTTGTTGGCTGAGCGCCACGAGTGATCGTGTTTTGTGTACCCTTGGGGAGGCCTACGTCCAGCAGTGGACTGTCATAGGCTGATTGATTGATTGATTATTTCAGGTTACGTAGTCCATAACGCAGACGAACTGCAGAAGATAATGTCAGTGGGCAACCGCTCAAGGCAAACGGCTGCCACCGCAATGAACGCGGAGTCTTCACGGTCTCACGCCATATTCACTATCACCGTGGAGAGGTCTCGGAAAGGAGGGGTCACGATAGGCAAGCTGCACCTCGTGGATCTGGCGGTGAGGCTATTTGACTATTGGACTATTATATACGTATATTCTAGCCCGTTTTCCCTTAGAGGAGTAGGCAGGGCCCTTAGGATATATACATATACAACTCGTTGAATGCAGTATATAGATGAACAATGCTTAATACTTATCCTACTTTACACAATATACATCAGATTACAAAATCGTCACATGCTACATGCGTTTTGTTAATTAAGTTTTTTATTATTTGGTCTCTGGTTTTGTTAATTAGGCATAAATATAATATGTGACCGAGATTGATGCTTGCTGCCATTGATACAGGTTGCCATGGTAACCTAGTGATGTCAGTAAGGTTGAGTTTATGTATGCTTGTTTTTGTTTAATAAAGATTATTATTATTATATGTTGTATTATATGTTTGAAAATTCGGGTTTGTCAAAAAAACTAGGGACTCTTGATCTACGTCTAATTATCTGTATCTTTGCAATGTTCGTAAGATCTTTGAAGATTCTACTTATCAAATAATGCTACGACACACAAGGTTTTGTATACGTATGTAGATATAGTGTAATGTATTGTGCTATTCTGGGAAGTTAAGAGAAGGCGTATTAGTTGCTGTAACGCCATATTCACTATCACGGTGGAGAGGTCTCGGAAAGGGGGGGTTACTATAGGCAAGCTGCACCTCGTGGATTTGGCGGTGAGGCTATTTGACTATTGGACTATTAAAGGGTTAAAATACATATACAACTCGTTGAATGCAGCATATAGATGAACAATGCTTAATACTTATCCTAGTTTACATAATATAGATCAGATTACAAAAACGTCACATGCCACATGCGTTTTGTTAATTAAGTTAGTTTTTATTATTTGGTCTCTGGTTTTGTTAATTAAGCATAAATATAATATGTAACCGAGATTGGCGCTTGGTGCCATCGATACAGGTTGCCATGGTAACCTAGTGATGGCAGTAAGGTTGAGTTTATGTATGCTTGTTTTTGTTTAATAAAGATTATTATTATTATATGTTGTATTATACGTTTGAAAATTCGGGTTTGTCAAAAAAACTAGGGAATCTTGATCTACGTCTAATTATCTGTATCTTTGCAATGTTCGTGACATCTTTGAAGATTCTACATAAAAAACATAAGCTTCACGACTTGTGTATACACACTCCTCTTTTTTTATTATGGCGGGGTAGTCAGAGGCCATTGAGTGTCCATTTCCGAAATTTCAAAGGCATGTAGGTATGGGTCACTCGAAGCCCGCGTATCACTAGATAGACAGCACCCAATGTGTTAGGTAGTCAAGCGATTCTAATTATCATATAATGCTTCGACACACATGGATTTGTATATGTATGTAGATATAGTGTACTGTACTTGCTATTCTGGGAAGTTAAGAGAAGGCGTATTAGTTACTGTAACGCCATATTGACTATCACTGTGGAGAGGTCTCGGAAAGGAGGGGTTACTATAGGCAAGCTGCACCTCGTGGATCTAGCGGTGAGGCTATTTGACTATTGGACTATAAACGGATATATATATACATATGGGGGTCGTATGGTAAGTCGGGTTTGTCAAAAAAACTAGGGAATCTTGATCTACGTCTAATTATATGTATCTTTGCAATGTTCGTGACATCTTTGAAGATTAATCTAATCTAATTATCATATAATGCTGCGACACACACGGATTTGTATATGTATGTAGATGATATAGTATAATGTATTGTGCTATTATGGGAAGTTAAGAGAAGGCTTATTAGTTGCTGTAACGCCATATTCACTATCACAGTGGAGAGGTCTCGAAAAGGAGGGGTTACTATAGGCAAGCTGCATCTCGTGGATCTGGCGGTGAGACTATTGGACTATTATATACGTATATTCAAGCCCGTTTTCCTTTAGAGGAGTAGGCAGATCGTGGATATCCAGCTGTCCCGATACAGACAAAACACTTTCTCTTTATTGACACACACTATTGGACTATTATATACGTATATTCAAGCGTATTTTCTTATAGAGGAGTAGTTAGATCGTTATCCAACTGTCCTGATCGAGACAAAACACTTTCGCTTTATTGACACTCATTAATTGGCATACACCTCCATTTACACACTCGGCGGTTATAGGTACTTCTAACGTCACTCTATTTCAATATGTCGTCTATCTGATTGCGATAAAAGGTCCGAATCTTATGTAACCCTTCTACCGCCTTATTTGCCTATAATATATAAATTACTCGCGACCCGCTCCGGCTTCGCACTTCTAGCTATTTAATGGATGTTATTACACAATTAAACATTCCTCGTGAATCACTCTATCTATTAAAAAAAACCGCATCAAAATCCGTTGCGTAGTTTCAAAGATTTAACCATACAAAGGGACATAGGGACAGAGAAAGCGACTTTGGTTTATACTATGTATAGTACATTCGCATTAAGAAAATAGTGATGTCATCATGTCCCGACGATTTGACCAATGAGACGTGACAACTGTCGTCTGCAATTGGTCGATGTGATTTGTTTTCTCATTTACTAACGTCTCATTGGTCAGTTTAACGTCTATATATCATGACGTCACTATTTACTTAACGCGAATAGACTATAGTGATTTTCTCTTTTAGGGTTCCGAACGCCAATCCAAGACTCAAGCAGCCGGCACTCGTCTGAAGGAGGCGGCGAAGATCAACCAGTCACTCAGTGTGTTGGGCAACGTAATCTCGGCCCTAGTTGATGGAAAGTCCACTCATATACCGTATCGGAACTCCAAGCTGACAAGGCTACTCCAAGACTCTCTCGGAGGGAATTCTAAGACTGTTATGGTGAGTAGTAGAGTATATAAATAAAATAATGCTCATGATTAATAACTAACGGGACTTATCGCGTATGTTTTTATATAATAAAGTTACCTTTATTAACCCGACTTTTCGGCTATGTTGCAGCAGCCATGGTCACGGGCAGACTGACGATTAATCATGAGTATAAATCGCGAATGTCTTAAAACTATATGTATTAATACCTACTATAACTACATATAACGTTGTACCCTTCCAGATAGCAACTATAGGCCCTGCCGACACTAACTACGTGGAAACCATAAGCACTCTTAGATACGCGAACCGAGCCAAGAGTATAGAGAACAAGACCCGGGTTAACTGCGAACCGGGCGATGCTCTATTGACCCGGTTCCAGCACGAAATAGACCAGCTGAAGCGGATGTTGGAAGAGACTAGTCAAGGTCAGTATGTACACGTGGTGGATATAGTTTATAGATAACGAGCGACCCGCTCCGGCTTCGCACGGGTATAAAATATATAGCCTATTCCACTATTTAATGGATGTCATTATACATATAAACCTTCCTCTTGAATCACTCTATCTATTGAAAAAAACCGCATCAAAATCCGTTGCGTAGTTTCAAAGATTTAAGCATACAAAGGGACATAGGGACAGAGAAAGCGACTTTGTTTTATACTATGTAGTGACTACGTGGTAGTATAATTTTCATGAAATAACATATGATTTGCTATGAGACGAGTTAATAGGGCAGAAAAGTGATTGTAGCGCGATTGGAGGAGGCATTTCGCTAAGATAATAAAAAAGAGAAATGTTTTTACCACAATTAACCCTTGTGGTGTAGTCAATGGTTGAAGTTTCCCTCTCCGCAATTGCGAAGGTAGTTCTATGGCCACCTCGAATCCACGTGTTGACCAGATAGTCAGTACTCAATGTGACATGTACATGTGAAATGTACATTGAAATTCATTTAATTTCATTTCCATTGGTACATGCGTGGTATACGTATATTTATTTATATATATGCGTGGTGGATATAGTTGTAGAGTTCTGGGGCTATAGACTAAAGGCAAAATGTATAAAGGTCTTTCAGAAAGATCCCGAGATTTAGAATATGTATCAAATATATATATATAAAATTCGACGTAGCTCAGTTGTTTGGGACTTGACTCTGTATCAGTGGGTACAGGGTTCAAATCCCGCTAGAGCATGTACCAATGGAAATGAAGTTAAAAGAATTTCTGTGTACATTTTCGTAATAAAAACACATTTACGAAATGCGTCGAATACTATGGTGAGGGAAACATCGTGAGGAAACCTACCTGTTCCCCGAACAGATAATAGTTAGTGCTTGTAAATGGCGACATGGCTTACCACCTGTCACATTGAATACTGACTATCTGGTCAACACGTGGCTTCGAGGTGGCCATAGAATTACTACCTTCGCAATAGCGGAGATGGACACTTGAACCTACCTTCACCTAGTGTTATTGTATGTGTATTTCTTCCTTACAGAGTTAGAAGAAGAAATAGCCGAGTCGGAAGAGAGTGAAGGGTTCTCTGACGAGACCCTGACGGATCCTGAGATGGAGAGCCTGGATCCTGACGAGAGGAGAGCCAGGCGTCGCCAGCGGAGGGAAGATAAGGTGAGAGGAAGTAGAGATTGAGTGATGTAATAATGATGGGAAAGATAGAGGGGAAAAGACGCGTTGGCAGGAGGAAAAAATCTTGGTTAAGGAAGATCCGGGAGTGGACCGGGATTGCCAGTGTGGAAGAGCTGTTCCGGATGGCCAGGGACAGGGAAAGTTTCAGCAGGCTGACGGCAGACCTCCAGTAATGGAGTGCCACTAGAAGAAGAAGAAGGTGTGGTGTAGATCAATTGGTACTTGAGCTTTATTGCCAAGACAAAGACGGACGATTTCAGGACTATTAACACTAGAGGGGCAGTCAAGTGGATTGTAGATACCACCTTGAACCCACGTGTTGACCAGATAGTCAATACTATATGTATATGGCGTATATGTGACAGGTGGTCAACTGTGTAGTCATTTCTTGGCTTTTTCAATATGGTAGTCTAGCGTGGTTGAAATTGAAACATGCTCTTTTCAATCCTAGTCACTAAATCTTTTTCAAATGTAATGTAATGACCATCATCAGCCTGTATGCATCCACTGTTGGACATAGGCCTCCCCCAAATGACGCCACTTCTCCCTGTCAGTGGCCGTTCGCATCCATTCGATGCCGGCCAACCTGCGTAGGTCGTCTTCCCACCTTGCCTTTTATATTTATGATCCTTATCTATAAAGATATATCGTTAAGAATTTAATTTACCAAATTGAATTTTTCCCGTATCACAGTTTTGAATTATATCATTTAATGACTATTACATACATACATACATACGCTTCACGACTTGTGTATACACACTCCCTTTTTTATTATTGCGGGTAGTCAGAGGCTTGAATGCCCATCTCCGAAATTTCGAAGGCATGTTAGGAATGTGTCATTCGAAGCCCGCGTATCACTAGATAGACATTCTATCATTCACTTACAATTATTTGTTAATTTATCAGGAGAGGCAAAAACGCGAGCACGCACACCAAGCGAGGAAAGTTCTCGAAGAAAAGAAGGCGGAACTGCAGAGGACCAAGTGAGTACATTATAAACACAAAGACAAATACTTATACGACTTTTCCTCCCTTGGGGCTAGTCAAAGGTTTAGGTGTCCGTCTCTGTAATTGCGGAGGTAATTGTATGGCCACCTCATACCCACGTGTAGACCAGATAAACAGTACTCAATGTGTCAGGTGGTAATGGCTTACCACCTGACGCCATTTACAAGCACTATCTTACTTCGGGGAACAGGTAGGTTTCCTCACTACGATTTCCCTTTTCGTTGTATTTCACAAATGTAGTGTTATTCCGGTTGAAATACATAAATCACCGAGTGTGTATGAGTGTCAATGAAGCGATGGTAATTGTATGGCCACCTCATACCCACGTGTAGACCAGATAGTTACTCAATGTGACAGGTGGTAAACATAAAAACGTATAACAGATATTTAAAGAAAGTAATATTACATAACCATATCATACGCTTAACAACTTGTGTATACACACTCCTTTTATTGTTGAGGGGAAATAGTTAGAGCCTTGAGTGCCTGTCTACGAAATTTCGTAAGCATGTTAGGTATGAGTCACTCAAAGCCCGCATTTGATAGATAGCGTATACAGGCACTGGTAATACACCTATACCGAGGGATAGGCAGTTTTCCTCACGATGTTTTCCCTTGCCTTTAACGAATTATATCATATCTATATCGTATACGATGTCAACATAGGACCTCTAATAAGCAGTCAGAGGTCTTGCCCTCTTAGCCAGCCAATATATATTTTGTAAACAATTTTTATAATTATATGAATAATTTTTATGATGTGTGTTTTATTCACAGGAAACAACAAGAGGAGCTGCGCGAGAAATTACAAAGATTGGAATCCAAAGTATTGGTCGGTGGAGAAAATCTACTTGATAAGGTAAACTAAACATATATTTATATAAAACAACATGATCGCCATATGACAAAAACTACCTTCGTGAAAAAATCTTCCTTTTCCTAACTGCTCTTAGGTAAAAGTCAGTAAAAAAATAGTGTCTCGGCATACCACCTCTCGGATAGTTAGTACTCTTTCACATTGAGTACTAATTATCTGATCAACACATGGGTACGAGGCGGCCATAGACTTATTACCTCCGCGATTGCGGAAATAGATACCCGTTCCTCTGACTGCGAATTAAGGGTGATTCAGGAAATGTTGGTATTTATTTAGTCTTTTGAATGAATATTTCTTTATTACATTACTACATTACCACATACACACAGTTCGCGCCTGATTCCCTGTAAAGGCGTAGGCAGAGATCACGAATCCCCATCTGTCGCAATCCTGACAAGCCACTTTCCCTTCATTGAACATACAAACTCCTCATACACACTCGGCGGTTATAGCTACTTGTAACTTAGCTTTTGTGCTCTAGGCGGACGCTCAGAACCAACTATTAGAGCAAGCAGCCAAAGAATTGCAGGAGAGGGAAATCAACGCCAGACGATTGCAGGAGGATTTGCTCAAGAAAGAGGTGAGGTTGGGCCACGGGTATAGTTATACTATTATATAGTATCACTATATAGTATAAAACAAAGTCGCTTTCTCTGTCCCTATGTCCCTTTGTATGCTTAAATCTTTGAAACTACGCATCGGATTTTGATGCGGTTTTTTTAATAGATAGACTGATTGAAGAGAAAGGTTTATATGTATGATAACA
The DNA here is from genome assembly GCA_030578115.1 of Leucoptera coffeella. Lineage (NCBI taxonomy): Eukaryota > Metazoa > Arthropoda > Insecta > Lepidoptera > Lyonetiidae > Leucoptera > Leucoptera coffeella. The sequence continues at coordinate 84,895 of JAMBLF010000478.1, forward strand.
TCCATTAAATAGTGGAGTAGGTTATATATTTTATACCCGTGCGAATCCGGAGCGGTCACTAGTATTTATATATAATAAAAAACAAACAAACGCATTCACGACCATTAACCCTTGCGGGGTAGTCAGAGGTTCAGGTGTCCATCTCCGCAATTGCGAAGGTAGTAATTCTATGGACACCTCGAACCCACGTGTTAACCAGATAGTTAGTACTCAATGTGACAGGTGGTCAACCATGTCGCCATTTACAAGCGCTAACTATTATCTGTTCGACGAACAGATAGGTTTCCTCACGATGTTTTCCCTCACCGTATAATTCGATGTATTTCGTAAATGTGTTTTTATTACGAAAATGTACATTATAAATTGTATAATGTATAAATTGTATTTATATATAATAGTTAATTTTATTTTATTTATTTCTTAACATGCCATACACCTTGCGGCTAAGTCGGCTAATATAATAGTTATATATCTAATAATAGTTCTAGAGATCGCGCCACATAAGGTGGCAGATGGAGGCGTCGCGACGCGTCGCTGCAGTTGCGTAAGTCAGTATTGCCAGTAAATACGCCAAAATTAGCACTCACTGTGCCATACGGCTCGATACATTATAGGTTTCATTTGTAACGGTCTTTGGTTGCAGAGCTATAAACTCAAATAAAACAAATTAATATATCAAAGTCAAAAGTCAAAATATTTTTATTTTTTTATATAAATTAAAAAACCTATTTCAAACATGGCACTGAGCATTGTCTTTACATAATTTTTACCGAGGTTAGTTCAGCGGAGACCCTAGCTTGGAGAAGAACTAACAAGAAACTCCGGAAACAAATTATTATAATTACCCTTAACAAATATAAAAATTACAAAGAAAGTGAGCAAAAAACACAATGCTGGTATTACTGAACAGTAAACAACAACAAAATAACACACAATGGCGGAAACGTCAAATTTATTTCCAAGTTTGCCGTCTGCCACCTTATGTGGCGCGATCTCTATATCATTATACAGGGTGGCGCATTCAAAACGGTCAGTATGGGAAAGTCTGAAACTATAAGAGATTCGAAGATTTGTTCTTAGGAACCATGTCACCGATTTTGATAAAAAGAAAAACTGCATTCATACTTTCTTTGAAAAAACAACTGTATCCAGTACGGGAATCGAACCCGGTTGCTATGAAAAAATAAATTGGCCCTTTTTACTTTTTCTTTTTAAATATCGATTGTGTAGTTCTTAAGCAGTAAATGTCTGTATGAAACATGGTGTCGAAAATGAATAAAATGCAAAGTTTTGGCATACTTTAGTTTATCATAGTAGTTTACATCCACCGTTACAATATTCAACAGACATGAAAAATGACACAATGGCTGATTGTAGTTTTGTACTTCCCTACTAGTTACATACACCATATCATGTGGCATTAGCATTGCATTAATCCTTTAAGGAGGTTTTGTTATCTACAGTAATCAAAAACTAACAATCTATTGAAAAGTCCACTTAAAGTGACGTGTTAAACCATAAGTATTAGAAAATTACTTGTGGACGTTAATGAATTTTACAAAAGAAGCTATGACACCATTGAAGACCTAAATAAAGTAAATTTAAGGCAATAAAGTCAATTGTAACACAAATACACCACATGAAAATACAAAATTCAATAGTAAGATCGTTACCTAAACGTGTTGAATATTGTATTGAAAACAACGGTGGTCACTTAGAACACCTATGATAAATTAAAGTATGCCAAAACAATGCATTTTATTCATTTTCGACACCATGTTTCATAGAGACATTTACAGCTTAAGACCTACACAATCGATATTTAAATAGAAAAAGTGAAAAGAGCCAATTTATTTTTTCAAAGCAACCGGGTTTGATTCCCGTACTGGATACAGTTGTTTTTTCAAAGAAAGTATGAATGCAGTTTTTCTTTTTATCAAAATCGGTGACATGGTTCCTAAGAACAAATCTTCGTATCTCTTATAGTTTCAGACTTTCCCATACTGACCGTTTTGAATGCGCCACCCTGTATATTTGAGATAACCCTGTAAAACAAAAAATGTTTCGGGATCGATAGAACCTCGTAGACAAGGAACACCCACTGGTAATGTAATAAAAATATTGTTAAGGTTGCTAGCCTATCGTTAGCTTATGATACCAAAAGTGATTATATAAAGATATGTTTTACAGTCGTCTTGTCTTTAAAGTCTTGTCAACCCCTAAAGGCTTCTTCCTTTGAATGAAATGAACATTCACCTAGACACCTAACGGCACACTTGTTTCAAACTCCATTTAGCAAACTTTACAGGACAGAGGTTTAAAATTGAAAAAGTTGTCGTGAAAAGCAAAAATATCTAATATTTTATCGCCTAGACGCCAAAAAAGTCGTCTTTTCACATGTATGTATATATATATATATATATATATATATATATATATATATATATATATATATATATATATATAAATAATGGTTTTTATACGAAGTGCGCCGTTAGGTGTCTATATCTTATGTTCGTATATGAAGGACGTAAACGTCTGTTGTATAGTTAAACTCAAGCGAAATATTTTTCATTCTTCTCTCCCTTTACTTCCTTCACTAATCTGTGAATGTTTAACTGCGCGCATTACGTGTCGCCATTGCTACTTAAAATTACTTTCAATAAATCTGTGCAAAGTACTCGCTGTCTTTCCAATTACATCAACGTCCGCATAATCCACAACACACATTACAGGCCGAACGCCTAAACCTCGAAGAACGCTACTCGTCCCTACAAGAAGAAAACGCAGCCAAAACCCGCAAACTGAAACGCGCAGTTCAACTCCTAAACGGGGCAAAAGCGGAGTTAGCAGACCAGCAAAGGGAACAGCAGAGAGAGATGGAGGGTTTGTTGGAAGGGGTACGGGCTCTCAAGAGGGAGTTACGCCTGGCTGACCTGGTTATTGATGCGTACGTGCCTAAGGAGTATCAGGTAAGTCGTACATACGCATCGTCTCCATACATACGCTCCACGACTTGTGTATACACACTCCCTTTTTATTATGGCGGGGTTGTTACAGGCTTGAATGCCCATCTCCGAAATTTCCAAGGCATGTTAGGTATGGGTCATTCGAAGCCCGCGTATCACTAGATAGACAGCTCCCAACGTGATAGGTAGTGAACCGTATCGCCGTGTATAGGCACTGACTATCCTGAGGGATAGGCAGGTTTACTCACGATGTTTTCTCTCACTGTTAGCGACTGTAAATTATGTACGTAAATAAAAAAAAACATATTTAAATTTCATTCATTGGTACATGCCAGAGTCGGGATTCGAACCTAGGACCTTTCTCATACGAAGTCCGAGGTTTTACCCACTGGGCTACAGCCGCCAAGACATTATCTCCGTATTCGTATATAGGAGTCGGCAAAGATTCCCGATCCTGACAGACAAGTTTTACTTCATTTTCACTCATACACACTGCGGTTAAAGGTACTTCTAAAGTTACTCTTTTTAAATATGGTGATTATCTGACTGTCATATGTCTAATTGGGCCGGCCCCCTACGTAACCGCCTTTCAGCTTCACTTACATATATTCCTTTTGTTAATCTGCTATCATTCATCCGCATGACATGTCCATACCATACATGGCATTTGAAATCCTAACAGGTTACCCCAATACAATATCAATAATATAATATTTACAACTATAAGCCGAAAATTATAATAATCACTAACAATCATCTAAAATAATAAAAACATAACAATAAAAGTAATATAATAATAATAAAAAAACATAATTCGTATTAATAAATTCATTCGAGTATTCATGTCAATAGCAGGTATAAACTAATAAAAAAAAGGATTAAAGTAATAAAATAATAATTGATATTATACATATACATACACAAGTTTGTACAACAAGTATTTCTGTGAATGGAGTAATTAATACGAGTGGGCCTTACGCAATATTTGTATGGAAACTAGTGTGGCATTACGCGGGGTGAAACGAGGTACGCGGGATGGAGGGGAGATATAACAACCAATTAAAACACGGCATCGGCCAATCAAATTAGGTATATTCTTTCTACTACACATTTTTAGACTCCGCTCCAATTAAAAATCGCCATTTGGACTCCGCACCGCGTAACGGGGACCGCTCCTTACGCCGGGTGTTCTTTATATTTGGTTCGTGTTTCTGTGAGAACGTGGAAGTTTTCTTTCTTTGTTTATGTGGCTATGTTTGAATTCAGTGCCTTTTGCCTGTACATGAATGCATATAAAACTAAATTAATAAATAACGGTCTTTAACGGTGAGGACAAACATGGTATCGAAACCTGCATAACCCTTGAGATAGGTAATAGCCAGTGCCTGTATACGGTGATACGGTTCAATACCTATCACTGTGGGTGCGGTCTATCTAGTGTAACGCGGGCTTTGAGTGACCCATGCCTTTGTAATTTATGAGAAATGCTGTCATACCTCTGAGAACCTTGGTCCAATAAAAAAGGAACTGTCTTAACACAAGTCGTTGAAGCTTATGTATGTATTTATGAGGCTATCAGCGCAATAGTGGTGTAAGCCACATCTTTTCACTATAGCGGTTTTAGTATAATATACAATAATAATTCACATAAAATACTACATTACACACGAATATATATTATAAAATTTGAATTGTGTTTAATAAAACATTACTTTAGAGTCCAAATCATGTTAACCAATTTAAATGCTAATTATCTCGAATGTAAGCTCACTGGGATTATACCACTTGTGCGATGATAGCCTCATAAAACAAAAAAAAATACTGTCTCCTGATGTTTCCTTTACCTCAAAGTATGCTTAATACATGAATGGATATCCAAATAAATAACAAAAAAGGCTTTCTGTCTCTGTGGCGACCCCTACAGCGCGACAGACAGAGAGAAACCTAAAGTTGCAATTAGTTAATACATAATTACCACAGATGACGCCAGCAAGAAATGAAATAATAATTACAAAAATCAATATCCTAGAACGCGCAATTGAAATATTTAACGTAAACAAGATATATATAAATTTCCAAGTCAGGCCATTAGCCTGGACGAACAACTGCCCCGGGCCCTTACTCCACTAATTAACTTTGATAGCCACACAACTGCGTCGCTACTGCTTTGCTTCTGCGTCTCGGCTGTAAAAGTGGCATTCTGCTAATATTTTGATCTGCCACAGTTGTGCCTCAATAGCGAGTCAGTGGCGCTTCAGTGGCAACTCAAATATAGAAATGTCAATAATGGAGTACCAAATATAAGGCTATTGAACTGAAATTGACGATACGTTTGGTTAGTGGGGTAGCTTTTTTTGTACTTCAGACGCAGATGTAGTTCGATACCCCTCAGTGGCTAAAATATGTTAGTGGAGTGCCAAATGTGTCAAATTACAGCCACTGAAGTATTACAGTATCGATACTGAAGTAATATTTTATTAACTATGTGAGACCGGGTCATGTCACGATAAATTAATAAAGATATCTGATTACCTTTATTTTGCCCGACGTTTCGACCCAGTTGCATAGGCCGTGGTCGCGGATATGACCCAGTCTCACGTAGTTAATAAAATGAGTATAAATCGCGAGTGTTTAAAAATAACTGAAGTAATATTGTGGCTAAAATGAATTAGTGGAATAAGGGCCCTGGTAGGAAGCTTCCTCTTTTCCTGTATGTATGTATAATAACTAAGTGCCTTTGTCTGTCTCTATGTATATATTTCAGTATCAACGGTAGAATTTCAATGCTACGAGACAACCAGTGTCAGGCAAATGTTTTGACTTTCAATGAATGTACTGTACTTGTACTTATGTTGACTAAACATTTGACTTTGACTTTATGTATAATAAATATGTGCCTTTGTTATGCCAGTCCCTGATCGAGCAGTACGTGCACTGGTCGGAGCAGGCAGGCGAATGGCAGGTGCGCTGCGTCGCATACACCGGGAACAACATGAGCGCCCCCCGACATCCGCCTAAGCACAAACAGCGATATGTGAGTACTTTTATCATATACTACACTTCTGGACACATCTATTGGCCCACCTAGCATTTTCAGTTTCGTTTGGTCCTAGCTAAAATTTTTTGTTAGGTCGAGTTAAAAGTTTTTATACAGTTTCTATATATATATATATATATATTTAACATTATAACATACGCTTCACGACTTGAGTATGTACACTCCTATTTTATTCTAGCGGGATAACCATAGACAGAACCCAATGTGATAGATAGTGAACCGTGTCGCCATATACAGACACTGGCTATTATCTATCAAAAAGGATAGGCAAGTTTTCTCACGATGTTTTCCACCATCGTAGTATTCGGTGCATTGCGCAAATGTATTTTTACATACATACATACACATCACGTCTGATTCCCTGTAGAGGGGTAGGCAGAGATCACGGATCCCCATTTGTCCGATCCTGACAGACCACTTTCGCTTCATTGACATTCATACATCCTCTCATACACTCTCGGCGGTTATAGGTACTCCTAACGTCACCTTTTTTCAATATAGCTTCTATCTGACTGTTATATGTCTTATTAGAATGTATGTATTATAAATATACTTTTCTTTTTCAGGAAGCACCGGATCTTTCCGACCGTTATTTGTCATACGGTTCAGTGAATGGAACCTCGAGGTCCCAGAGTCGACTAGCCAGACCACAGACCGCCATCTCTCGGCCCATGACGGCACATACACGCAATTAGAACACTTATTCTTACAATGTTTCTATTGGGCGATGGGCTAGTAACCTGTCAGTAATGTAACATATGATATAACAACTCCAATATTCATGATAATAAGAGACTTGTCCAGTCGTCTATGGTTCGTCAACAAAGTCAGCAGCTCAGTGAAAGTTGAAAATACAAATAATTATTTTCGGCAGAATATTTAGTCAATTGTGATGCCGAACTGGCTAAATATGTTTGCTTTGGGATTATATTTGGATCCTCAACTGGAACGAACCGAAGAGCAATCAAAGAAGAATTGCAGCTTCGACTTCGTGTTCCTTCGGTTGTAGCGGCTGGCGGCGTTGGTGTAACCATGGCGACTGAATAACAAGAAGTGCAAACGCCATGGCATCAGTGTTTTTACTTGAGCCAACATAACATTAGTGGTGAATGGCTTAATAAACAAATAAAAACAAGAGACTTAAAAAATTTTACTAGAATAGTCATGATCGAAGTGTCTTTTAAATGAATTATTAGTGACAGGTAGCTAACACCGGCAGCTTACAAAAACACATTCACATTCGAAAAACCCTTTCGTGGTAGTTGAAGATTAAGGGTCGACCATTAACCCGTTAGCCCATCGCCAAATAGATTTCATTTACCACAAGTCCCTTAGTCTTTTGATAAGGCGGGTGGAACGGCAGCTAGTTTGCATTCTTTTTACGTCACAGACTAGCACGGGACTAGTTTGATATACCTTTAAAGGGATATAAAGGTATATTTATTTCTTTATTTATTTAAGCTACTCTTGACGAAAATGTTTTTTATTTTATATTAGTGTCAGTATTATGTTATTGTTTTTATTCTTTTCACAAATGCACCGTGTTAACGATAAACACAATGTAAGTGTGAGGAAATAAATTAAATATATAGTGACTAAGTTTGAAAAGGGAATGCTTCGATGGTTTGGACATGTTATGCGGATGAATTATAGTAGATTGACAAAAGGTACATATGTGGGTGAAATGGAAGGGCGGTTACGTAGGGCTCAGCTCAATAAGAGATATGACAGTCAGATAGACGCTATATCAAAAAAGGGCGATGTTAGAACTATCTTAAACCGTCAATGATGCGAAGGTGGTTTGTCAGGATCGGGACATATGGGGATCCTTTTTAGGAAAGATAGCGTGGTTTATATGTATTTAACTATATTCGTGAATGTCATCTATATTTTTCCCATTTATATTGTGTAAATTCGACGTAGCTCGGTTGTTTGGGGCTTGGCTCTGTATCAGTGGGTACAGGGCTCAAATCCCGCTTGAGCATGTACCAATGTAAATGAAGTTTAATGAATTTCTATATACATTTTCGTAATAAAAACACAAACACGAAATGCATCGATTTATAGGGAAGGGAAAACATCGTGAGGAAACCTACCTGTTCGTCAAACAGGTAATAGTGCTTGTAAATGGCGACATGGCTTACCCTCTGTCACATTGAGTACTAACTATCTGGTCAACACGTGGGTTCGAGGTGACCATAGAATTACTACTTTCGCAATTGCGGAGATGGATACCTGAACCTCTGACTACCCCGCAAAGGTTAATGGTCATGAATGCGTTTATATTGTGTTTGTCGTTAGTTAGGCAGAATGTCTATTTGTTTTATGTTTATACTTTTGTATATTGTTTGTTGATTATGTAAAAGTTTTATTTTGTTAATATTAGTTCTAGATGAGTCACGATTTTTTGTGCAATTGTAATAATGTGATATTAATAGTTAATTTCTTCAATATATACTCAAATTCTTATTTTACACAAATATGACTTTTAATGTTATATAATTTACGTACTTAATAACGTAATAATATAGCAAGATATTAAAAAACTGTAATAATAATACACAAAGGCTAATAAATTTTGCTTCAACCTACCTTGAGTTTTAATTATACATCCATAATTACACGTCACGTCTGTTTGCCTTTAGAGGGGTAGGCAGAAATCACGGATCCCCATTTATCGCGATCCTGACAATCCACTTTAGCTTAATTGCCACTCTTACTTACTGTCATTACTTACTTATTTAAATCCTTGAATCTCTCATCAGGGACATAGGGCCTTCTAAGCACGCCACGTGAGCCTATCTTGCGCGATGACTTCAATCTCAGCCCATGATAAGCTAAGACCGAGAGCCTCCTTTTTGACGGATCGGCGCCAGGTCTGTTTCGGCCTACCGACCTTTCAAACACCTTGGCATGGGGTCCCATCCCATACTATTTTTGTCGACCAAAACTTGAAGCATCAATAGGTGGCGCTATAAGTCATCAAAGCCAGATAAAAAAATAATTATTGAAAAATATTGCGATTTTTAGCTATATTCATACATAATTCATCATAATATGTGATAATATGAATTTATGTACTTACTAGTGAGTAATGGAAAGTGCGGATATGAATTTCATAAATAATAAAGTAAGTAAAATTTATTTAGTCCTGCCATCTAGTAGAATCTAGTCAATACTGTATATTATCTGTGACCTTGAGGAAACCAATTCAGCGCTACTTTGGGGGGATGGTCTTCTCAATGTGTGCCCAATCCATCGCCACATTCTTCTCCGGATCTCCACGTCGATTAGCTCCTGATCCGTCAGCCTATACGGTACGGTACAGCCTATATTATACGGTGAGGGAAAACATCGTGAGGAAACCTACCTGTTCGTCGAACAGGTAATAGTGCTTGTAAATGGCGACATGGCTGACCACCTGTCACATTGAGTACTGACTATCTGGCTAACACGTGGGTTCAAGGTGTCCATAGAATTACTACCTTCACAATTGTGGAGATGGAAACCTGAACCTCTGACTACCCCGCAAGGGTTAATGGTCGTGAATGCGTTTGTTTGTTTTTGTTTTTGTAATAATAATACATAATAGCTAATAAATTTTGCTTCAATCTACCTTGAGTTTTAATTATATATCCTTAAATACACGTCACGCTCGTCTGTCTATAGAAGGGTAGGTGGAAATCACGGATCCCTATCAGTCGCGATCCTGACAAACCACTTTAGCTTTATTGCCACTCATACGTACTCGGGAGTTATTACTTACTTTCTTAAATCCTTGAGTCCCTCATCAGAGACATTGGGCCTTAGAGACAACAAAACTGAGTCTATCCTGCGCGATGACTTCAACCGCAGCTCATGATAAGCCAAAACCAAGAGCCACGTTTTTGACGGATCGGCGCCAGCTCTGTTTCGGCCTGTCGACCTTTCGGACACCTTGGGGAAACCAATTCAGCGCTACTTTAGGGGGATGGTCTTCTGGTCTTCTCAATATGTGCCCAATCCATCGCCACTTTCTTCTCCGAATCTCCACGTTGATTAGCTTCTGATCCATCAGTCTCCATAGTTCCGAGTTCCTGATCGTTCGTGGCCAGAAGATCCTAAGGATCTGCTGCAGGCACTTGGTGATAAAAACGAGATTATAGGTTCGGGAGTTATAGGTACTCCTAACGTCACCCTTTTTCAATACGTCGTCTATCGGACTGTCATATGACTAATTAATTATAAGGTTTTATAATTGTCAAGGGAAAATGGTCATAAAATGCTTGTTACTCTATCAACATTTCTTACCATAAAACAGGGGTGTCCAAACTAGATGGGACCCAGGGCCAATAAAAAAGACTAAATACATTGGTGGGCCGTATTATTATATGCAGTGGGTACAGATCTCTTTGTAGTCGGTGTACCCGAACCGAACTTTTTTTTAAGTCGGTTAAAAAGGTTCAATGGGCCGCAGTAATCTAAACCGCGGTCCGCATGCGGCCCGCGGGAAGTGGTTTGGACAGCCCTGCCATAAAAAATAAAGGGTCAGAGTGTCAGAAACCTACTATTCTTATTTAAATCCTGACGCTGTCATATAGTACAATGTATATTTATTTTCTAATAAACGAAGCTATGATAAAATAGTTTATTTTTTAACAAACGAAGCTGAAGTACTTAACTAATTCTTAGATTATTGATCACTGCCTACCCCTCTACTGGGAAACGAGCGTGAACTGTATTGTTTGTATTTCTTACTCGACAATAGCAACTATTGTAAAAGAACAAACAAATTCCAACCTCATAGGTAAATAAAATAAAAACAATTTATATTATAGAAACGTATTCTCTTTGATTTATGTTTTTACGTTTTGTTTTTCTCTACCAATTTACCCTGAATGTACAATGTTGTTATCGGACTCTAGCTTGGCCGGCAACGGCGACATCATCCTCAAGATAATAAGCCCTGAAGGAGAAACGTTCACCACCTCATTCCCTGAAGACACTTTGATAGAAAACCTCAAGGCGCGCGCGCTCGACTTCTTTTACCCCAACGGCGAAAACGGAGCCACCACGCGGTACAAAATGGTCAGAGTAGTCGATTCCACGACCCTACGAGAGTTCCTTACAATAGGACAGGAAAAACTGGTCCCTCACGAAGAATTGCTACTCATAGAACGTCGGGCACCGGACGCGGCTACCATATGGGACCTCGCTAACGTCAGAGCCCCCCTGGCAGCTACCATAGCCGCTGCCACCGCCAACCTACCCAGTCCTCAGGAGAATAATCGCCAACCTAACCTACAATCTCTTTTGTCGACCAACGAATTGTCGTACGAGTTGAAAAAGATTCTAATTTCACTAATCGAAGCCGGCGCGCGTTTAGCAGCGTCCAGTAGATACTACGAAAGCGCTTTAGCACAACTAACAGCAGCGTTGGATGAGCCAAGGAAGACTGAGAACCAAAACCCTTCAATGGAAGATGTAGAACACAGGATAAGACTGATAGAGGAGGCGGCAGAAGTGACGCCGGCTGATGAGGGCAGTTCGTACAGACGCGCTGAGCATTTGCAAGCTTTCTTGGATAAATTCCGCGAATGGAGACTTAGAATCTCTGATCCTCCAGAAGAATCCTCAGTGGAAGCGATGCTAGAGCTCGGGTTTAGTCCTGAAGAGGCAGACGAAGCCTTACGAATGACGGGAGAAAACGTACCAGCTGCAACCGCCTATCTGATGGGGGATAGGACTGATTCAGTATTCGAACTGATAGACGGCTTACCGGACGGGCAAATATTACACACGCTACTCAAACAGCCACAGATCCAAAGGGGATTGTTAAACACGAGGATGATAGTTGCGTTCATAGCGATGGTGGGGCAAACGGGGTGTGCGGCGCTGTGGCTCAATTCGCCCCACGGCAGTCCCTTGCTATCGCAAATATCGAGGACTTATCATTCGGAGAAGTACTGCATGGCGGTGAACCAGTTTTCGTCGAACCAGGAAGCGACACCGGCGCCCTCTACGTCGCGGCGTCGGTCGCAGAATCTTAATTGATCACGGGTTATGATTGTTCTCGTTTATAATTGTAGAAAAAAAATGAAAACTCTCTGGTCTGAGAAAGGTACAGATCCACTTTTTAATTTGGTTAGAGCCTTAAAGTTTGCGATGAAATTAATCTAAATATCAGAAATATTGATACGTAAATATAATTCATAATGATTGGAAATCATAATAAATTAGTGTATGTTGTTATTAATGATTGAATTTATTGAAACAAAATTTATTATTTTCTTGGAAACAATTTGTGTGGTAATAAAATTTCTGTTACATATATAACATGTTTTATTTCGACACACGGTAATGGGAATATTTTCAGAATAAAACACAGCTTTTTATAATACGTACTTAGATTTATTCAATAAGTCTTGGACACACATATTTACAAGTTCAGTACTTTAACCTATTCATGATCTAAAAATAAATTTATCGTTTAACACACCACTTCTAGCGATTGCGAAAACGTAGAAAAAAACCTGCCTGTACATAGCAATAGGCACCGTCTGTATATGTCGACAGGGACACTGCCTGTCCCACTGTTATTTAACTATTACGTTAATCAAATGATTATGGTTGTGATGTTTTATAACAAAAAATATAAACAATTAGACATGCGTACACATATGTATGTATTATTACGAACATACATAATATATTCAAGCCTCTACGTCCCTACGAACATAGGCAGATGGTACCGGTAAGTATTCGAACAAATTATATAATAACACACACTTAACTATAACATGAACTTATCAAATTTTAAACAATAGTTCGTCTTCTTTCCTTTTGTGCTTCAGACATCGGAATATTTTCCTGTAAATACAAAAAAACACTGGTTAAATATTTGTTCTATGACAGTTTACCTATTACCAGTTTACCCCTATGTCCCTTTGTATGCTTAAATCTTTGAAACTACGCAACGGATTTTGATGCAGTTTTTTTAATAGATAGAGTGATTCAAGAGGTAGGTTTATATGTATAATCACATCCATTAAATAGTGGAGTAGGCTATATATGTTATACCCTTGCGAAGCCGGAGCGGGTCGCTAGTTCACAATAAAGTGACCTAAGAGATATTGTCGTCTCCGAGGTTCGCCCATTTTGAAAGGGATTAAAGGACGTGAATGTATATGTACATAAAGGTTCAAGTTTGAATCACAGCTGAAAAAAAGTATTTCATTATGCGAAACACGCGCTACTAAAATCTTAAAAATTATACATACATACACATCACGCCTGATTCCCTGTAGAGGGGTAGGCAGAGATCACGGATCCCCATTTGTCCCGATCCTGACAGACCACTTTCGCTTCATTGATATTCATACATCCTCTCATACACTCTCGGCGGTTATAGGTACTCCTAACGTCACTTTTTTTCAATATAGCGTCTATCTGACTTATAAAAATTATGACGAAAAAGTAAATAAATAAAGGCCGTGACAAGTAAATACAATTATAACTTACTGCATAGCCGTAGGTACATGCGCCCATCCACAGTCCTGCACGCCCGAAAACGCCTTATCCACATCCCCCTTGACATCCACACCGGACAGCAGGGTCACCACACTCACATTGTCTAACACGGGACAGGGACACCCCTTATATTCCGCTGTCACCACCTCCATGGACACATTCCAAACAGCTTTCAACGGTGCATTGGCTACTTGTAACATGATTCTATTATCTTGAACCTCAAACGCCAGTTTCAATTTCAAATCCTTTAACGACCTCGTCCAGTTGACAGCTAATCTTGACACCGCTGCGATTTGGTTCACATATTGTTGCACAGATGTCGCTGTTTTACATTTTTCTGATAGATGTGTTAACGTTGTTTTGGCAACGCCTAAACAGAGTTTTGCGATTGGGTCCTTGCTTTCAGATGCGTTAACTGTGATAGTTCGTATGGGCGTGTCGCCTAACATTCTGTGGGTCGTGTTACCCATACAAAACTCGTAGTGTATGTCTATGATTATTTTGTTGTTTAGTAAGCGCACTTGCCAGTGGGTTGGCGATGTCACAATCAAGTCGCAATCAGTGCTGGAACAGGAATAAAAACCGTTAAATAATGTAAATACATGTACACTCACGAATATAATTCGCGAATAAAAGATAAATACAATTAAGGTATTGAAGAATAATGGTAACAGCCTTTCACAAAGAAAACCGATCCTTTAACCGCCTCTTACGCCATACCGAGAAGTAAGACAGTTACTTAAAGTCAAATCAAATTGAAAAGTGGCTGTAGTGTGTAGCAAGTGGGTAAGACCTCTGAATTCTTATTAGAGGTCCTAGGTGCGAATCTCTGGCAGGTACCAAAGAATGAAATTTAAAAATTGAGTTTTTCGTTTATGTAAATAATGTAAGTAATGTTTCGTTTATGTATGAAAACACCGTGAGGAAAGATGCCTAGCAGTCGGGATAGGTAATAGCCAGTGCAGTCCATCTAGAGAAACGTGGAGTGGCTCATGCCTAACATGGCTTCGAAATTTCGGATATGGGCACTGAATGACCCACCACAATAAAAAATATAGTGTGTATAGACAAATCATGAAGCGTATAAGTTTTAGAACAGAATACTCACCCTACACACGGCAAACTTCTCACTTCTTCTAGAATATTGGGCACCTCTTTCACAATCGGCTTTTCAACTATCTTCTCTACCGCTTCACTTTGTACTTCTATTTCATTCGCTTCCCTCATACTTTTACGCGATTTCCCCAATACTATAGGTTTCGTTTCTAGCAGCTTCGTGAAAGAGACTTCTTCGATGTGCGGCGCGATAGACTTTCGAGTCTTGTTTATGACTATTGTGAAAGATCTATCAGACTCATCACAGATAGAAAGCGGTTCTGTCGGTTTTTGATTAGAACCAGTTTCTGCGATTTTTGTACTAACATTCGGTTTAGCGAAGTTATCTGTGGTTTTAGTACTAGTACGATCTATTGTACTGATGTTATCTGTGATTCCAGTACCTATATTTTCCGTGATTTTTGTACTAACATTATCTATGACGTTAGTACAAGCCAAGTCGTTGCTAATAGTTTTGTTTGGAACTATAATAGTACTTGTAACTTGGGTTTCTTCAACAACAATGAATGTTTTATTGTACTGCGTCTTTTTCTCTATAGTATACGTATCGGTGCATATTACATTATCTGGAATCGACATTTTGCTTACTCCCGTATCATTCATACGAGATTTGTCCTTAAAATCCATAGATACTGCATGAACGCTTTCTGTTTCCTCCATAATGACGTCATTTTTAGCTATCATCACTATCGGTACTTCTATGACTTTATTTATACTCTTGTTAATAGTTGTATTAGCAGATTCGGAACTATTAAAATCATTTTTTGTCATAGATTCTGCCTTTTCCTTCACAATCAATTCTTTTTCATCAATCTTCGCGCATATTTCCATCTTCTCTTCTGTTCTTGATTTGTCTGCACGTTCTTCTTGAACTTCTGCATCAACATCGATAACTATATTTTCTTTTTCACCCATCTCATTTAAACTTTTATTTACTGCTACTTCTGCATTTGAATTAATTTCTTCCTTACAGGTTTTGTCGATGGAAGTTTTGTCTATAGGTAACATACTATGTTGATGAGATATATTACTCTTTGAACTCTCAAGTTCAGAAACTATAGACAGGTCTGTTTTATAGCCCAATGTCCTTCTGTGCCCAATGGAGGGTTTTGTCTTATTGATCGTTATTTCTTTAAGTAACTCAATCTTTTCTGATGTTATATCGCCAGATACAAATTCGCTTTTAATAGCTTCAGTGGCTGATACATTTCTTTTTACTAGATCTTCTAATTCAGACACTGATAAGTCAGTTTTAGACACGGCAAATTTAGATTTGTCGTCTTCTAAAGCTTCAAAGGTAGGCGCCACGTATTTACGCGATTTATTAATAACCATCGTGAAAGACATATCAATGTTTCCACATTCAGACGTTGCGTTTGTTACGTTTTCTTTCAGGTTTGCAAGTAATTTATTATCTATGGCTTTTGTGAAGGACATTTCGTGGTCAACTGTTGTAAAATTTTGCGATTTATTTCCCAAATCTTTTGAAACTTCATGTATACTTGGTTCCTCTGAGATTCCCTCCCTTATACACTCGTCTACTGTAGGTACATCAACCATTTCAGGTTTTGGTACACTCTTGTTTGCCAAAGTCGTATTAGCAGAGGCAATAACTCTCTTAAGATCATCTATACCAATTGACATATCATTAATAACAGATCTGGATGTTTCTTTAGCAAAAGACTCTGCCATTTTAGATTTCTCATCCCTTTCTATCGTTAAAGGATCAAATATTATATTTTCTTTGTCTACCATAAAGCTGGTACTTTTCTGAGCTCTAGCTGCTTGCAAATCCATAACGTCACTTTCCCCTACAGCTTTTGTGAAGGACACTCCTAACCTTGTCTTATTAGGAGCAAGTTCACTAACACGCGATCGTTTGCCTGCTACATTTTTCTCTGGACTGTCAAATTCTGCTGCAAACGACAAATCCGACTTATCTCCTAAAGTCGTAAAGTGAGCTACAGACTTCCGTGACTTATTCATAACCATCGTGAAAGACATGTCCACATTATCACACACTGACTGACAGTTCTTTGATTTTTCAAGTAACTGGTTGTCTATGGCTTTGGTAAGCGACATTTCGTGTTCCGCATCCATGACTGTTGCGTTGAAATTTCTCGATTTGTTTTTAGCATCATTAGAGAACCCTTGAGTTACGTCATTATCATTTGTGGCAGCTTTTGCTATTGGTGCTTCAAACATTTGTGTTTTATTAGCTACTGTCGTATTAGCGGACGCAATAACTCTTTTCAGATCATCAATAGCCATGGACATGTCAGACATTACAGATCTGCCTTGCTCTTTTACAAAGGATTCTTCTTTATTCTTCTCTTCAATCTTAGATCTCCCTGCACGATCTTCCTTCACTTCCACCTCACTCACATACGGGTTAACCACTATATTCTCTTTATCCGACATCCAATTATCCTTATTTTCATTTGAGACCGAATGAATTATGTTCTTCTCGCCCAAAACTTCTGTAATAGACATGTCTTCTTCCACGCTAAGTCTTGATTTACTCTGTGGTATCGTTCTTTTAACAAGACTGTCCGAATCAGAACAAAACGCCAATGACTTGTCATTCAAAGCTACTTTTGTCTTACTTTGTTCTTTTGAAATTACAGGTGCTTCAACCGTTTCAGGTTTTAGTACGCTCTTGTTTGCCAAAGTCGTATTAGCAGAGGCAATGACTCTCTTAAGATCATCTATAGCAATAGACGTATCATTAATACCAGATCTGGATGTTTCTTTAGCAAAAGACTCCGCCATCTTAGATTTCTCATCATTTTTTCTCGTTATAGGATCTACTATTACATTTTCTTTATCTACCATATAACTGGTACTTTTCTGAGCCATAGCTGCTTGCAAATCTATAACATCACTTTCCCTTACAGCCTCTGTCATTGACATATTATCCTCCACACCTAGCCTTGTCTTATTCGAAGTAAGTTCAGTAACACGCGAGCGACGGCTTCGTGCGTTTTTGTCTGGAGTTTCAAATTCTGCTGCAAACGACAAATCCGACTTATCCCCTGTCGTAAAGTGCGCTACAGATTTCCGCGACTTATTCATAACCATCGTGAAAGACATATCTACATTATCACACACTGACTGACAGGCAGACTGACAGTTCTCCTTTGCTTTTTCAAGTAACTGGTTGTCTATGGCTTTGGTAAACGACATTTCGTGTTCCGCATCCATGACTGTTGCGTTGAAATTCCTCGATTTGTTTTTAGCATCATTAGAGAACCCTTGTGTTACGTCATTGTCATTTGTAACAGCTTTTAATATGGGCGCTTCAAACGTTTCAGTTCTATTTACCACTGTCGTGTTGGCTGACGCAATTACCCTTTTCAAATCATCGATAGCTATGGACATGTCAGACATTACAGATCTCCTTTTCTCTTTCACACAGGATTCTTCCTCGTCCAACTTCGCGCAAATCTGCTCCATCTTCTCTTCAATCTTAGATCTTCCTGCACGATCTTCTTTCACTTCCACCTCACTAACATACGGGTTAACCACTATATTCTCTTTATCCACCATCCAATTATCCTTCTTACTTTCATTTGAGACTGAATGTATTATGTTCTTCTCGCCCAAAACCTCTGTAATAGACATATCTTCTTCCGTGCTAAGTCTAGTTTTATCTGTGTTCCCTGCATGACCTTCACTTGCTTTACTCTGTGGTACTCTTTTAACGGGGCTGTCCAAGTCTGAACCAAACGACAACGACTTGTCATTCAAAGCTGCTTTGGTTACGTTTAAATCCAGCTCAATATATTGCGAATTATCCTTGGAAACAATCATGGCGGACATATTACCGTTAGACAACTCCAGTTCCTTTTCTATAAGATCTAAATCGTCATTATTAGCCCCCATAAGTTGTGTAGTTGAAAAATTAACATTAATCTGATCAGTGAGTTCCGACATATGAGGATTCGTTATATTACTCGTCAATATCTTACTCTGATTCTCCGTGAACATGCTGAGTTCAAAATTGTTCGTTGGAACCACCAATTTCTTGTCGTCGTTTGTACATTCTAACATTGCCAATTGGGCAGTCACGTTAGGGTTCATAGACACATCTACGTTTGTGGGATTACGCATGCCCAAGCCACTTGTAAAGTCAAACTCGGCCTCTACCTCTTGAAACTGCTGTTCAAACAGTCTGTTCCCAATGTGACCAACTGATTGGGTCTTGTTATCTTCGAGATCATGATCGGATGACTCCACTGATCTGTTTTGTTTCTCGTAAGCGCTCCTCCATGTTGTTGTCGCTTCGTTTGTGCCAAATTCACTGAAATAAAAAGGTTTATTTTTATTATAATACAGAGATACATACATATCACACCTGATTCCCTGTAGAGAGGTAAGAAGAGATCACCGATCCCCATCTGTCCTGATACTGACAACAAATACAGAGTTACTCATTGATCTCATTCTGCAAACTGGTTTGTTAGGATCGGGACAGATGGTGGCTCTGTGATCTCTGCATGCCCCTCTACAGGGAATGAGGAGTGATGTGTGTGTATGTATGTTCATTATAAACTAGAATAGGATGTTAATTTGACTAACTGTATTCCCATACTTAACATGACTTCGAAATTTCGGGGATGGGCACTCAAGCCTCTGACTACCCCACCATAATAAAAAAGGGAGTGTGTATACACAAGTCATGAAGCATATGTTTTTTTATGTTATTCCTTCCCAGCAAGGCATAGGAGGCAACTAGAGGACAAGGGCAAAATACATCACACCCATCTTCCTACATAAGGAAAGGTAGATATTAAACATCACAAATTTTCAATACTACATTGACATCCATTCAGCTCCTCATATATAATCCTCAGATATTGATAGATCTATCTCCGTACATCGACATCCTAAGTCTAGTAATGCTTTTTACAAAATCATAACATACATACGCATTCACGACCATTAAGCCTTGCGGGGTAGTCAGAGATTGAGATGTACATCTCCGCAATTACAAAGGTAGTAATTCTATGGTATTTATACAAAATATATAGTTCAATATCAATTGATCAAGTTGTTCATGTAATAGCAAAAATGAAATTGTTTTACTATTTTTAAGGCACCTAATCATTTTTGCTGTCATCAAAGGAGTATTTTTGACACTTTTACTAACTGCTACTACACTAATAACTGAAATACTATTGAACTATGATTTAGCTAAAACACATTAGTTGACTTACGCTTGTTTGACTATAAAAACATATGCGATAAGTCCCGCTAGTTATTAATCATGAGTATAAATTGCGAATCTCTTAAAATTATAATGACTATAAGTCTTAACAACCTCAGGTACAAAAAACGATACATACACAACACTGGTGCGACGTGAGAAGCTGACACGCCGATGCTTTGCGGTGTCCGTTGGTGTCGTAACGTTGAACTCTAACTCTGTGAATGGAGTCCGTGATGCACGCTGGGACTTCAGAATGGACAGTCTACGCTTCCGTCTGTTAAGAAAGAAAGAAATAAAAATAGTTTATTCACTGCATATTTACATTAGAACACAATACAAACATTACAACAATAAAATGGAAATCTTGATGCAGTGAAAAGGTGCTGCCTCAGTATATGGTCTTCCGGCAGCAATAATAACAGTTATTATGTTATGGTCCTATTATTTTAAGGTTCAAACATGCTTTTATTAATGTACTGTCTTGTAGCAGGGAGTGAAAAGTAAAACCTGTGTATTCCGAAGAAATAAATGATGTCTAGGGTCTGGGGCATTATAATAATAATATTTGGACACTATTACACCAATTGAACTAGCCCCTTGGTACGTTCATTTAAGACTTGTGTTAAGGGTACTAGTCAACGTATATTTAAGAAATATATACTTATTATACATAGATAAATACAATTATAGCATATATAATTAACGACCAGATTGGAAAGTAGTAGAAAAGCGTAGTTCTTAACTCTGCCTCCACCGGGAATCGAACCCGGAACCTCACGATTAGCGTTCCGGCAGCTAACCAATCGCGCCACGGAGGTCATCGCATTATAAGTGTTCTTCCCGGCATGTAATAGGAGCCAACTAAAAGACTAGGTGGAAATAAAATCTATTGGAGAATAGGCTAACACAATTTTACCATTTAATCATAATCCCAATATTAATGCAAAAAAGTAACAAAAATGTTTCATGCATTTAAGGTTCTGTCAACCTCAAAATGGATTAAAGGACATGAATGTAAATGTACGTTTAACTATGATTTTCATTAATTTTCACAAATGATTCAGTTGGTGGCAAGAGAAAACATTCTAAGGGCAACTACATATTCATACTGTGTAAGAAACAGTGTCTAAACTTCTTTTCTCCTTATATCCTTTTTATTATGCAAGTTATAAGCCTAGTAGATATAAAGTTCGTAAATTTTGAGTGATAATATGATTTTACTAGACAGATACACTTAAAAACATAATATAGAATACCCATGATGAAATTCTAACAAAACAATGTAATATAATAAATGTTCAATAATTAGAATAGATACATAAATATCATCTTTCTATGGGGTACTCAGGCAGCTAAAACGACGGCGAAACGACCGTAAATCATACATTCCGCTCCAAATATCTCAATACAATATCAATTGAACTGTATTTAACTTTTATAAAAGTACTTACGTTCCGCCCGGATTACCCTGTGTATTATCCATTATTAACTTCACTTTTGTGTAAATTCAATATTTAATAAGGTTCACATGCACTTATAGTTATTATTTATCAAAAAAAAATGTAAAAATGCATCACAATCTCACACAACACATTCAAATTCACAACAAACAAACTTGAAAATCAAATCTCAACCGTCAGTTGCTGAAATGCTTTTAAAGCAGGCTATAGACTACAACTAGGTATTACAGTCAGGTCAGTAACTCCGTAATCGTATGAAAAATGTAATACACACTGAATTAATTAAAAAAATACGTAGAATAATATCGCTAATCAATGAAATAATAAAAGTATTTAATCAATATTTCAACAATTCTAAACAGAAGACAAGAAAACAGTTTGTTAGATTCACTACTATTATTTTGTGTAAATACAGTCGTTTCAAAACCAAAAAAATATTTGTTTTCTTTATAATAACTACAATAACAGATATCGCATTACTTTTTTAAATGACAAATAATATAATTTAAAAGAATATACGTAATGTGCATGTCTATAGGTACCATAACAATGATTTAGCCAACATCAGCAATGGAAATATTCGTATTCATAGTTTAGATATCACTAATAGCGAAAACGCGTTGGCAGGAGGAAAAAATCTTGGCTCAGGAACATCCGGGAGTGGACCGGGATTGCCAGTGTGGAAGAGCTGTTGCGGATGGCCAGGGATAAGGAAAGTTTTAGCAGGCTGACGGGAGACCTCCAGTAATGGAGTGCCACTAGAAGAAGAAGAAGAAGAATAGCGAAAACAGCTGTTGCTAGAATCTGGCTAACGAAAGTACATTCATTGTATTTAATAGTAATTTTTCCGCCCTAATATTTAGACGTTTATAATAATTATAATATTTCAAGCCCAGTGCCCCATAAAAAGATACAAAACACACACAGAATACAAATGTACAAAATAAAATAAACATAGATAAAAAAATGATTGCGGAATTATTTTTTTAAGCATAATCTGCAAAAAAAAGTATATACTTTTCATTGATAATTAATACACATAGTATTTACTAAATCAAAATCTTAAAATTTCAACGAAATCATACAATTTGAAATAAAATTATATGTAATTGGTTGGACTATATGTTTCAAAAAAGAAAAAAAAAACACTTAGAATATCCGGTTTTATATAGTAGTCTACGCTTAGAATATTCACTGCTTTCATAGCCACCAATCACATTGGAGACATTGTTCTCAAGGCGGGTGTACGCAGTGTGAAGAACAGAAGAGCATGTATGAAAAGGATAATGGATGTGAGTGAAGCAAGAGAGTTTTGTAAACCGTTTCAGGTGGCGATCGATAGACTCTTCTAATGCCGTTCGGACAATGGAGGCGTCAATATAATATGTTTGTATATTAATGGTAGATATTTGATGCTGTGAATAGGTGCTGTCTCGTATAAAAGTAATGTACGCGTGAGTAATGTACTGCAGAGTGTCAATTTTATGTGACTCGGTGAAAATGTTACTACTGTCGGGTTCAGTTACTAACACAGTTTCATTATGCAAGTAGCTTCCATACAAATGGATTTGATGAAGCAAAACTTATTGCAGGTGTCCTATTTGCACTTTGACTTGTGTTTCTCTTTCTGGGGCACTAGGTGTCGCTACAGTGTAAAAAACTTACATGAGTTCGTCGTAGCTCAGTAATTTTGTGCTTGTCTTTGTATCAATTGGTATAGGGTTCAAATCCCGCTTGAGCATGTACCAATCGAATTTAAGTTTAATGATGATGATCTATTTTTATTTGCGTAATAAAAATAGATTCACGAAATGCACCGAATACTACGGTAGGTAAAGGAAAACATCGTAAGGAAACCTACCTGTTCCCCGAACAGAATTGTTAGTACTTGTAAATGGCGACGTGGCTTACCACCTATCACATTGAGTACTGACTATCTGGTCAACACATGGGTTCGAAATGGCCATAGAATTACTACCTTCACAATTGCGGAGATGGAAAACTGAACTTCTTACTACCACTGGTGACTAGAGGATAGGACCTTTTACTACATTCAGTGCAGGACAATTACAAACTAACACGTGAACTTTTTAATATATATGTCGTACGATCGCGCCACATACGGTGGCAGTTGGAGGCGTCGCCACAGTCGCGTAATTCAGTGTTACCAGTAAACACGCCAAAACTAGCACTCACTGTGCCATACGGCTCGAAACATTATAGGTTTCATTTGTAACGATCTTTGGTTACAGAGCTATAAACTCAAATAAAACAAATTAATATATCAAAGTCAAAATATGTTTATTATACTATTTCAAACATGATTAATAATTAACGGGACTTATCCTTCTTATTATATATTACATATATTATGTGTTCCTTCACTCTGTCCGCAATAGACCGTTTAGTCTGTTCGACATAGGATTTCCCACAGCTGCAATCAATCTTATACACACCCTTATATCTTATATCATGAGTATAAATCGCGAATCTCTTAAAACTATTATTTCAAACATGGCACTGAGCATTGTCTTTACATATTTTTTACCGAGGTTAGATCAGCGGAGACCCTAGCTTGGAGAAGAACTAACAAGAAACTCCGGAAATCAATTTATTATAATCACCCTTAACAAACATAAAAATTACAAAGAGTGGGCAAAAAACACAACGCTGGTAATACTAAATTTACTTTTCATACAAAATAACACGCAATGGCGGAAACGTCAAATTTAGTTCCAAGTTTGGCTACTGCCACCGTATGTGGCGGGTACTCTAGTGACCCGCTCCGGCTTCGCACGGGCACAGATAATATAGGCACGGGTATAAAATATATAGCCTACTCCACTATTTAATGGATGTTATTACATATAAACCTTCCTCTTGAATCACTCTATCTATTAAAAAAAACCGCATCAAAATCCGTTGCGTAATTTCAAAGATGTAAGCATACAAAGGGACAAAGTAAGCGACTTTGTTTTATACTATGTAGTGATAATATAGGTACGTACTAAGATAAAATACTCATACCCTTTCTTTATGGTCGTTCTGCTGGCTGACAAAATATCTTCGAATCCGTCGCCAATTTGACATTTATCCCCCATACGTACCCAAGCCGAAAATTTTCAAATTACACTTTAAGCATCATGAAAATACAAAAGTAGCCACTTAACAGAAATGATAGTATAAACGGGACATTAGCTGCAATAGTTCTTCCCTGCCAGAAATGAGATTAGCGACGGCCAGATGTCTGAGGAAAAGTTTGACTTGGACGCCGATTGCCAAGGGCACCGGTTCGGCCTTTACTCCGTCTACGTCTGCCTACTGACCATCGTCGGCGTGGCGGTCATCCTCATCGTGTAAGTGACGCTTTATAATAATACATACATACACTCTCGATTCTCTGTAGATGGATAGGCAAAGATGACGGATCTCCGTCTGTCCCTGGGATAAACCACTTTCGCTCAATTGACACTCATTTACCTCCTCATACACACTCGGCGGTTATAAGTACTTCTAATGTCACAAAACGTATATTTCACAACCACAAGACACAGACGAAAATATAATACAACTTATAAATAGCACAGATTTAACGTCCCTTGCTAGCTGGAACGCAAAATAATGCAAACTAGCTGCCGTTCTTCCCGGCATGTCGTAGGAGGCGACTAACAGACTAGAGGGAAATGGAATCTTTTGGGTGATAGGCTAGCAACCAGTCACTAATGTTCGATATAACATCATAACTCAAATATCCACGTTAATTACTACAATATTTCATATTATGGAGTGTTTCGGTAAATTCTAATTACACTGGTAGAAATTAATCATAAATCGTGTTTACATAGAGATCCCGCCACATAAGCTGGCAGTAGCCAAACTTGGAACTAAATTTGACGTTTCCGCAATTGCGTGTTATTTTGTATGAAAGGTAAATTTAGTATTACCAGCGTTGTGTTTTTTGCCCACTCTTTGTAATTTTTATGTTTGTTAAGGGTGATTATAATAAATTGATTTCCGGAGTTTCTTGTTAGTTCTTCTCCAAGCTAGGGTCTCCGCTGATCTAACCTCGGTAAAAAATATGTAAAGACAATGCTCAGTGCCATGTTTGAAATAATAGTTTTTAGAGATTCGCGATTTATACTCATGATATAAGATATAAGGGTGTGTTAAGATTGATTGCAGCTGTGGGAAATCCTACGTCGGACACACTAAACGGTCTATTGCGGACAGAGTGAAGGAACACATAATATATGTAATATATAATAAGAAGGATAAGTCCCGTTAATTATTAATCATGTTTGAAATAGTTTAATAAACATATTTTGACTTTGATATATTAATTTGTTTTATTTGAGTTTATAGCTCTGCAACCAAAGACCGTTACAAATGAAACCTATAATGTATCGAGACGTATGGCACAGTGAGTGCTAGTTTTGGCGTGTTTACTGGTAACACTGAATTACGCGACTGTGGCGACGCCTCCAACTGCCACCTTATGTGGCGGGATCTCTAAACCTGACTCTATGGTTAGGACAGCGACAAATATGCCAAAAACACGCACCGACTCGCGAAGCTAGACTTATCTTTTCACACTCAAAAGATATGTGCGTTTCACAGCAAGCACTTGAGGAGAAAGTACTTCCCAAGCCCCGACGATGCAAATGATTTGTTCGTGAACCCGACGGAGCCGGCCGCAGGCTCTGGCAGCGACGGGGGCACTGAGAACAGCCTCGCTGACAGGTAAGAGGTGACTTGAGGCATTATAGTTAACCCTTTGAGCGTTACGGCCCTCTGTAGATCGAGAATACCGAAGTGTCACGGATTGGTTATAACTTCATAATTGTTTGAAATATGACAAGATTTGACCAACAGAAAAACTTTTGCCAACTAAAAAGCTGTTACCTATGAAAGGAATCCGGATGCCTCACAAACTTGATTCTTAATTCCTCTAATAGGAAACAGGACGTCTGAGTAATTCTTAATACATTCGGTGCAGGACAATAGTACAAACTAACACGTGAACTTAGTAATGTATATGTTTATAAGCAACGTGTATAATGCAGGGATTCTATAGCTATGATACTGTGTGAAATAATTGTTTGGTATTTATTATAATTAGTAGTTTAGTAGTAGTTTCCTTCCGCTTCACGAACATCGCTGATCATGTAGATCCTCGGCGCTCTATTATTACGAAAAACTCGTATCTACTTGAGTTGATGCCATGTGTCTACAGCTTTGTCTATCGCTGATACAAATTGGAGACAAAACTTTTACATGCATTATCTATAGTTCAATCGGTATTCCATACAATGCCTAGACAAAGTATACGACCTCAAGTAATT
Source organism: Leucoptera coffeella (assembly GCA_030578115.1). Lineage (NCBI taxonomy): Eukaryota > Metazoa > Arthropoda > Insecta > Lepidoptera > Lyonetiidae > Leucoptera > Leucoptera coffeella. Next base: position 111,561 of record JAMBLF010000478.1, read on the forward strand.
TACATTTTTTCCATTCATTGCCTAATCCGCCCCGGCATTGTATACGTTGTATAGAATCACTGCATTATACACATTACCTATTTGATATATGACATAAACATGTAAAGGATACAGGTCGTGAATTACAGTCAACGCTAAAAGTGCAGTCCCAGTAACTTTTCATAAGGTTTAAGTTTACAAGAACAAAAGACAATATTTTTCATTTTAAAACTGGCGCCACTATGCATTGTCATGGCCACTATACTATATCGCGTGCTTCGAAATAATAAATATTGCCTTTTGTTCTTATAAACGTAAACCTTATAAAAAGTTACTGGGACTGCACTTCTAGCGTTGACTGTACATGTATGTAGGTACACGTTACTGATTAAGTGCGTGTATATCAATTTGTGTTTTGAGAATGATATGTTGCGAGAGTGAATCAAAGGAGTAAATTATGCTTTTTTCTCATACAATTGAAAACGATGACGATATCTATTATAGTTTTAAGAGATTCGCGATTTATACTCATGATTAATAAATAACGGGACTTATCGCGTAAGTTTTTATATAATAAAATTACCTTTATTAACCCGACGTTTCGTAGTCTGCCCGTGGCCATGGCTGCTGCAACGTAGCCGAAACGTCGGGTTAATAAAGGTAATTTTATTATATAAAAACTTACGCGATAAGTCCCGTTAATTATTAATCATGATATCTATTATATTTCTTAAATCTTTCAGAATCTTGTACACGCTCTATCACTTTAGAAATCGTGTGAGTACCCATGTAGCTCTTGTTTCTACATACATACAAACAGATGACACCCGTCTCCCTGTCAAAGGGTAGGCGGAGATCACGGATCACCTATCTGTCTCTATCCTGACAAATCTTCCACGTATTCCTAAAAGTAGTAATAGACGATCGAATTTGGTACGGCCGGACCGACGGACTGTACGGTGCGCTATACTCGCCACACGACCGTACCACATCAAAACGGTTTAATGCTTCCCCTGCTATTACTAAGTGACCACGTTCGACATGCCTCCAATTCTATCCAAGCAAGCTAAAATGGCTTTAGTGGCGGCAACCGTCGTCGCAGCTACTACTACACCAATTAAAATAAAAGAAAAAAAAAAAAAGTATGGGCAAAATTTTATTTGAAAAACAGAGAGTCTTACAGTCACATGCGACTTATAAGAGACCTGGACGACGAAGATTTTCGTATTTATTTATTTCGTATTAATTTAGTGCGAACCGCACCGAATCCTGTCAAATTGTTCGGCTGACCTCGTACACACTAGCGAACTTGGTGTGGACCGCACATGGACCGCACCAAATCCTAAAGAAATTTCATCGAACCGAGCGGACCGTCAATAATAATAATAATGTACGGTGGACCGCTGAACACATCGTCGAATATGGTCCGGAGCATACCAAGTCCGCTGTGCGGACCGTACCATATTCGATCGTCTATTACTACTTTAACACTACGCATAAGCATTTTAGTTTTATTGGCTGAACACCCTCTACGTTCAATATCTCCTTACACTTTCCGCCTCTAGTAAATACACAGTAAAAGGTTTGTTTTACTCTAGATAAGATATAGTACAGCATGCATTCCCATGGTTTCAAAAATGCTTAAGTTACCAGAGTCTACTTTCAATGCGTAGATATGTTAAAATAGCGTTAGCACCGTACTCAAATTTTACCAGTTATTGGGGTTACACAAAGACTAATATTTTTAAACTATAGTCCTTAAAGTAAATATCCAGAATATAAGTATACTTTTTAACACTGTTCATTATTCAGTATGTAATTACTCTTATATACATAGATAAATTGGTAGTTTATATACGTTAAGTCATAGGTCTATTGACTTTGAATTGAGACAGCTGTGTTTTATCGTATTACTAAACCAAAATCCTAAAATCATCCATTTTAATCTATGTCAATTATTATTTCAATATACCTATGATTTAATGTTTATCTCTATTTAATGATTGAATCGTTGCTGACTTGTGCATTTATGTGCTGTACAGATTAATAATAACGAAATAGAGGAAAATGGACGATTTTCTGATTTGGACGCGCGTCAGCGTGACAACCGTGACAATACCAATTAGATGTATAGGTATCGTATTGTTAATAATCTTACCTAAATATAAGCTAAATTTTACAATTACTTACTGATGTCTACTGCTGGTTATCTCTACTGCTGGTTATGTTATATACCACAACGAACGAATGCGTCGTAGCTCAATCGTTGGGGGCTTGACTCTGTATCAGTGGGTACAGGGTTCCAACCTCTGAGCATGTACTAATGAAAATGAAACATTTTTGATTTGTCATGTACATATTCGCAATAAAAATACATTTGCGAAAATGCATCGAATAACTACGGTGAGGGAAAGTATCGTGAGGAAACCTACTTGTTTTCCGAACAGGTAATATTAGTCAGTGGACTATCTGGTCAACACGTGGGTTGAGAGTGGCCATAGAATTATTTCCTTTGCCCCCTCTAGGGTTAATGGTTGTGAACGCGTTTGTCTTTCTCACAACGAACGAACTAAAGCTTCTTAAACCAAAACAGGGTCTCAAGTCCACTAATGCGGTGTAGCAAAATCGTCTTTCAATCGTACTTTAGTAATGGTGTGAAGTTGTTAGTGGGATAGCAAAAGTGTCAAATTTCACCTTTGATGACAGCAAAAGCTTATGACTTCTCTGCTAACAACGTCACAACATTATTGAAAAACGACTTTGCAATAAACACGAGAGGACTTGGGTCGTCAGACCATCTTGTTGGGCGATCTTTACAAGGTCTTTATGATATTCTCATGTACCTTATACCAGGAAATAGTTCTATTTAATTGTGAGATTTGGATTCAACCTTACGTACATAATTGGTTTCAAAGTAATTATTTTAATTATTAAGACATTTCCCTCCGTTGCTTAGTTTTTTGTTTCTTTAATACAGAGTGATGTCCTTTCTGTTGTAGGGGTAGAATGAAAAACTCGACGTTCGATGAATACAAGATATCATTCAAGCAAAACTGCAACGGGGACCAGGAGGAACGGTTCCCAATTATACACCTTCAGAGTTTGAATTCACAACCAATAGATTTCGTATTAACAAGTTCAAAATCGGAACAAGAATCTTTTTGGGAAATAAAAACCACCAATAACGAACACATTTTCAAAATTGAATCAGACAAATGTTCTATGTATATTACAGTAGGAATTAGGACTGATTTAACGATAACAGTAAATAAGAGTTCTCTAGTGATTAACCATCGGAATGTAGAATCCAAAGATAACGTTCAGACTAAACCGCCAGGCGTCGTTAGCTCCGAACATTCCAAAGAACGAAACCTGCAAGTGTTGTTACTTAAAACTGAAGACTTAAAGAATGTAAGTCTTCATTTATCCGCCTACAATAATCATAGCCTAACCCCAGACAGGAAAAGGAAATTTATCAGCAAACTGTCTGGATTCAATAGCTTTGAGAACTTAATACATCGGGATCAAAGCAAACAAGACGCAGTCCAAACAAGCAAATGCCACCATGACAATAACGGGACACGTTTTGGTCGAAAACAAGCTGAAGATCTATCAGCCAGCAATGATTGCGTAGAATTATTGTCATACAATAAAATGAGGAAAAACGTTGCCTTCTGCAAATCTTCCACCGTTGATCTAGAGGCTATTCTTTCAAATGAAACGAGACTGATGTCTGAGAGTGGCGCCAGTCACACTATCAATGCTAAGAGTGACCTAAACAAGCGCCATGACGAGATGTCTAGTCCCGACAAAAGTGCCGCTCATATTTTACAACGCAGTGAAAAGGCAGTTCTAATCAAGGACCGTACAGAGGATTCACATACGCAAATGGAAAATAATGTGACAGACGATGGCACACAGACAAAACCTACCATCACTGCATCGTATTCTGTACAAACAGTTATAACTATGGCTAACAATAAAATGGGTGATTTTGTCAAAGTGTCAGAGAACGTCACAGGTTTCAATTACATTGAACAAAAGCAGGTTGACATAGCGTACATATTTATGAAGAGCAATATATGGAAGTATTCTGAGGCGCAGCAACAAGCCGAATATATGAAGTATGTGGAGGAATTATCGAGTTCCAACGGCGCGAATGTTGTGGATCCACACCATGACTTGCTTTATGACATATTTAAATTCTACACCAAAACTAACAGTAAAATCAAGCCTGACTCGACAACTAAACGAGACACGAGCCCAATACCCAAAAATCATGATAGGAAAATGCCATCAAATCCTAACATCAAATGTAAACATAGCGCAATAGTGACTGACTCTAATGATGTTACGAGTGATACTGATATCGTTACAAATAGAGCGGATGTGAATGAAGAGTTTGAGAATATGATTGAGAAAGAAGTGAGTATGATTAGCGAGGAATCCAGTGAGTATGATATTCTCGATGAGTCTGAAGTGATAAAAGCAACACCAACAGAGGAAACTCTAAAGGAAATATTAGCACTGGATTATAAGGTACAGAAACCTTATATGAACAAGAGTAATAGAAAAGAACATGAACGTGTAGGTTCCGAAAAAGATAGTGAAATTACAAATAAAAGCGATGCAAGACATCTAAAGAGCAAATTGCAAAATGATGATTCAATATGTAATGATAAGCGTACAGATAATAGTATGATAACTAATAAAACTGAAAAGAAAAATGTTTTAATGATAGACCTCTTAGGCTCTAAAAAAGGAGATGAGCACAAAGCTAAGACTGTTCAGTCGAAGGAGAGTTTAGCAGATACCAACTCTGAGGAAGACTATGCGATGTCCGATGGAGCGAGTTCAACCGAGTCACCGATGTCGTTCATAACTGTGGATGAAAATAATAGCCTGAATTATTCCTATCAGACTTGTAAAGAACATGATGATAAAGTCCATGATATAAGTGATACGGAATTCACCGAAGATCAGAACGAAAGCGGTGCAAAGGACAAACATGTGCAAAATAATCTCGACATTAAACCTAATACTGATTTAATTCCTCGACGTGAAGATATGAACGTAGAAAAAGATAATATTTCAATAATTCACAAAAAAGACAAGAGTAACAAAAAGAAAGATTGTTGTCGGTACAAAAGCAAGAACGGGCATGGCGAAAAGCTAAGTTTAGAACCAAACTCACCTGCTACTAAAGAAAACAAATTACATTTTATATATCGAAAGAATAAAGCTGTTATAACATCTAGTAGTACTATGAATTCTATGATTCAAATGACAACGACGACGTCATCCTCTATTTATACCAACGCAACTGTCACTGCGAGTATCTCCCCTAAGGGCAGCAAGCCTGAAGGGAACTTCAAACAAATAAAACACACAACCACAAGGAGAGCAAAGCTAAATGTCGCCACTGGAGTCAGGGAGGACAAATCCACTCACGTTGAGACGAGAACCAAGAGACTGTCTTTTGTCGAGAACAACTCTGTACTGAATAAGAAAATAGCCTTGAAAAAGGGGCACGATTTGCATCAAGCGAAATGTGAAGCTGACCAACCAGTGAGAGAAGGAAAAAGTATCGCAGACAGACATCGTAACTTAGAATCCTACTATTTAATAAGTCAAGAGAATATTAAAGCAGACAATGTATCTTTTTCCGATTGTAAAGTACCAGAGTTATTGAAGGAATTGATGGCGGATTTGATTAAGCCTCAGTATTATACAGGCAACAGCTCTAACGGCAACAGAACTCTCCAAACGAATGTGTGTCACACTGGTGAGGTGGACATCGTTACCAACATATCGAAGATCGCAACGGAATCTGTCATTAGGGCTTTAGAGTCGGATTACCGCCCCAAGGAACCAGGCGTCTTTTTTAAGAAGGCCTCAAGAAGAGCCAACTTAACGCCGCGGACGCCAGGGACGATCATTATCGACGCCGTCGTCCCGTTTGACCCTGCCAATCCGTTAAATAATGTCATCATACAAAACAATCGAAAGCCAAGGCCACACGAATACCGGCCTCAGATCAACAGGATCACGGCTAGAAAGCTATTTCAAAGACGTAAATAAACGTGTCCCAGATGAAAAGTTTAACAACAAAAGGAAGCTAATGAGAACCAAGAACTCCGAAGTGAATACAGATTTGACAATGAAACGTTTGGACAGGCTGCTCGACAAGCCGAATGACGATTCGGATAAGTCCTGGTGTTGCTACAGTGCGGGTAACAGGTTGGCGAGAGAAACGCAACCCACAAACACAGTTAACATGAGGAGCAAAACACGTCCTCCACCGAACGATTTATTGATAGCTATCAAAAGAGATATGAAGAAAAGGAATTATCCCCTACGCCCGATCAAAGATGTCTCGCCTGCGTCAGAGAAGAAAAAAGAAGACGCATCACCGCCTCTTCAACCGATAAAACGAGCACTGGCCAATAAGATGTTCCTACACATGCCCAAGGCGCAAAGTGCACCCGGCACCCGCAGATCGAAAAAAGGCAATTACTCTTACCTCTCCAAAAACGATTTCTGGATAAAAATGGAGAAGGCACCGAAACTGCCAGACGTCCTGCCCAAGACCATGGAAGGGTTCAAAAGCGAATACATGGGCATCAGTAAGACGTTTCGGAGTATGGAAATTGAACTGGAACGATCGTTTACAGCGCACCCCCTTGACTGCCGCGGGAACGTGTACCAGAGCGTCAAGGCGCTACCCATGAAACAGTTGAGTATTTGTTTATAGTTATTAAACATTTTATAGATATATAATCTTCTAGGTCACTTTTTAGCATGAAAATAGGGGTGGCGAACATTGGTTTAATGTTTTGATAATCAAATCAATGGACAGGAATAATGTATCGATTCTGTAAAGGTTAAATAAGACTCTATCTTTATAAGGGTAGTGAAAAAGGAGCTCACAAAACGGCTGCACAGTCTAATCGCTGATTAGCGATTACCGGTAGCGTCGTAAACATAAGTCTCAACCTCATGGCCTAGGAGTAGGTTATACCTTTATTATTATGAAGGTCCTATGTCCCCTAGATGAGGCAGAGGGCATCCACAGTGCTCTGCAATCTCGATCGGACTCGGGCTTCGCGCTTGACTTCACCCCACGTCTTTCCAACGGCCGCCGCTTCTGCGATGATCGACCGCCGCCAGGATTGCTTAGGGAGACCACGCTTCCGTTTTCCTTGGAGATTCCAGTCTAAGATTATTTTGAGGTTGATGAATAAATAAATAAATGCTTGTTGACGATACCTCTTGAGAATACTTTAGGTGGTGCCGTTAACAATGAATCATTAAAATTATAATAATGTAGTAAATGGCTGAAGTGAAGCTGAAGTGGCAGTGGACCGGTCACATCTGTCGCAGAACCGACGACCGTTGGAGCAAAGCGGTTCTCGAATGGCGACCGCGTCTCGGTAAACGTAGTGTAGGACGCCCCCCTGCTAGGTGGACCGATGACCTCAAGAAGGTTGCTGGTGGTGGCTGGATGACGGCCACGAAAGATCGTCTTTTGTGGCGTTACCTTGGGGAGGCCTACGTCCAGCCATGGACTGTCATAGACTGATTGATTGATTGAGTAAATGGTCACCAGGGACGTGTGCGAATGGGTGCTGTGCACGGCGGAGGTGTGGCAGTTCCTGCTGTTCTTCCGCAAGCTGCGAGTGACCATCCAGTTCGACCGGCACGAGGGGAACGGCGACACGACACTGGCCCCCGACACGAAGATCAACGACATCTCCATCAATGGATCTACCAAGGTCTGTCTAATATATGTGTGCCTATATATATAAAATATACAAGTACTTCAGTAAGATGTAATCGATATATTGAAAAAGTGCAGTTAGAACTATCTATTTCTGCCGAGTGTGTATGAGTGTCAATGAAGCGGAAGTGGTCCTTCTAAGGTTGCTCTTTTTCAATATGGCGTCTATCTGACTGTCATATATGTTATTGGGCCGGTCCCTAAATAACCGCCCTTCTAATTCACCCGTATATATTCCTTTTGTCAATCTACTATCATTCATCCGCATAACATGTCCAAACTATCTAAGCATTCCCTTTTCAATCTTAATCACTACCTCAAATTTTATATGAAGATCTATACGCAGCGGGGATAACCCCGTAAGGTGTCTGATGTAGTTATATTGAATGAAGGGGCTGTTGAATGAGAGGTGTTTTGCAGGACATCGAGGATCCGATAGTGGTGCTGAGCGTGAAGCACGCGGCGGCGTCTCTCAACTGGATCGTATCGAAGGCGGGCCAGTCAGCCTCTGCGCTGCCCACGCTCATCGCCCGCTGCAACGCTGCCGTGCGCCTGGCTATCAACTGGGGACGCACTCTGCAGGTGATTCACGACACTCAAAATGTATTTATTGTACGCAAGAGTATTTATTATTGTTCATTACCCTCAAAATATGACGTAGCTCAGTTGTTTTGCGTCTTGACTCTGTATCAGTGGATACAGATCCCGCCTGAGCACGTACCAATGAATTCTAAGTACACTTTCGTAATAAAAATACGTTTACGTAATGCGTCGAATCGAATTACGGTGAGGGAAAACATCGTGAGGGAACCTACCTGTTCGTGGAACAGGTAATATAGTTAGTGCTTGTAAATGGCGACACTTCTTACCACATCATCACATTGATGTCACATTGAGTACTGACTATCTGGTCAGGACGTGGGTTCGAGGTGGCCATAGAATTACTACCTTCGCAATTACGGAGATGGACACCTGAACCTCTAATTACCCCACAAGTGTTAATAGTCGTGAACGCGTTTGTCTTTTGTCTCTTAATATCCACGTGATAGGTTTATTGTCGGGCTCAGTCACCTTACGACATACCGGGAAGAACGATTGTTAGTTGGCAATATTTATAGGTCAAAATGGCTAAATAGTAGGATGTGACTATGCGACTGGAGACAAATGTGATCGATTGGGCTATAGGCTAGCAATCTATCACCACTAATGTTTCATATGACATCACAACCCCAATTTATGCTTAAAAATGCCCTAGGAGATACTATACCTCTAAGGCGCTGTCCTTCCTGAAAGGTTAACTTACATACACATCACGCCTGATTGTTTACTGTATACTTTGGCAACGGTTTTAAACGGTCAAATCCTTGTTCTTGTTAATTGTTTTAATATACCTCCAAGGTGCTGTCCTCGCCGAAAGGTAAGTATTTGACAAAAAAACAAACGCATTCACGACCATTAACGCTTGCGGGGTAGTCAGAGGCTCAGGTTTCCATCTCCACAATTGCGAAGGTAGTAATTCTATGGACACCTCGAACCCACGTGTTAACCAGATAGTCAGCAATGTGACAGGTGGTCAGCCATGTCGCCATTTACAAGCACTAACTATTACCGGTTCCACGAACAGATAGGTTTCCTCACGATGTTTGTTGTTGTATTTAGTTGTTGTTGTGTTTGTAGTTACGAGGTTGTACATGCTCAAGCGGGATTTGAACCCTGTACCCACTGATACAGAGCCAAGCCCCAAACAACTGAGCTACGTCGAATTAAAATGCTATAAAGTGTCCAAGGATTAAAGGGCTTTGTACATGATGGCAGGACACGAAGAACAGCCTGGCGTTGGAGGTGGAAGGGCAACGCGTGCAGATGAAGGTGGGCAACCCGTGGCTGCGCGCCGTGTGGGCGGTGACACTGCGTGTGGTACCGGGGCCCACGGACCGCGTCACGTTGCCCTGGCCTTGCGCGGCGCACGTGTCTCTGCGCGCGCTCTTTTCGGATGACGCTATTCAGGTGGGTCTGACTCTATCTAACCTAACCTGACTCTATGGCTGCGTCTGCTCTCTCCCTGTGTCATAGCCTGGGCCCTTACTCCACTATAGAAAATTCGCTTTAAGAAAATAGTGACGTCATTATGTTCCCCCGATTTGACCAATGAGTCGAGACAATGGTTGTCTGCAATTGGTCAATATAACTTTATATCAGATTAACTGACGTCTCATTGGCTAGTTTTACCTCTAAATACCATGACGTCACTATTTACTTATCGCGAATAGCCTATAATTCATTTTAGCCACAATATTACTTCAGTATCGGTACTGTGGCACTTAGTGGCCGTAATTTGACACTTTAGTAGTATTTTGCATACCTAGTTGTGCTTATATCTATGCGAATACAGCTGGTTCCTGTGCTATTGTAGATGGCAGTAAATACTGATAGATATAGACAAAGAGTAAAAAAACAATGCATGACTGTCGGAATAACGACATTTTGAGAAAGGGTGACGTCAGAATACCTATAGCCGCCGTTTGTGTCACGAGTTACGAAAGTCACTGAAGCGCATGTGATTGGTCAGGATATGGCGACAGATGGGGTTCCGTGATCTCTGCCTACCTGTCTACATGTAAACGGGCGTGATTTGTATGTATATTTATTTCGTTTTCTTTGATCCAGGTTGAGGAGTTGGAGCGGGAGATGGCGCCACTGCCGCCAGGCTGGGGCCACGTTCCTGCCACTCTTTGGTAGGTTAACAGTCGTACTGGCTTACTTATAACTTAATATCGCCTCTTTACAAGAATAATGTGGTATTTTTACAAGTTATGATTTACAAAATACCATGCTATTCTAACAAAAATAATGTGGTATTTTAAAAGTTGTAATTTGCTAAATATCACGTTATTCTTGTAAAGAGGCGATATATTCACGACCTTTTATCCCTTTTGGGGTGGACTAAAGCTCCGAAACCTGCCTGGGTTATGTTTTTCTCTACATTGCATGGGAGTTATCCTTGCAAGGAAAAAGACTACATCCATGCTATCGTGAGGAAACCTGCCTATCCCTCAGGATAGGTAATAGTCAGTACCTATATACGGCGATACGGTTCACTACCTATCACGTTGGGTGCTGTCTATCTAGTGATACGCGGACTTCGAATGACCCATACCTGACATACCTTCGAAATTTCGGAGACGGACATTCAAGCCTCTGACTACCCCGCCATAATGAAAAAAAAAGGGAGTATGTATACACAAGTCGTGAAGCGTATGTTATGTTATATTCACGACCTTTTATCCCGTTTGGGATGGACTAAAGCCCTGATGCCATGCCTGGGGTATCTTTTTCTCTACATTGCATGGGAGTTATTCTTGCAAGGAAAAATACTGCATTCACACTCGTGCAAACTCTATGGCACTAAGTAAAATGTTGGTGAAAGGTTGCTATCCCTTCTTTTAATATAATCCACTTACCTTAGTCGCATCTTATGATTGCAGAAGAACTTTACTAACATGAACTTGGAAGGACTCAATTATAAATTCATACATTTACGTCATATAATCCCTTAGGGTTGAATTGAACGTTGGAGTCATGAAAACAGCTTCTTGGTCACTGATTCATGTATAATGGATTTATGATGTCCATGAATAGATTCCATATACCCCTAGTCCCTTAGGAAGAACTCCTACCGATAAGAACGGCAGCTAGTTAGCATTCTTTTTACGGCCTAAAGTTGCAAGTACCATTTACCGATAACTAACTGACTGCTACGCTATCTGATTAACAGAGAATTTGATGTGGTCAGTTATCACTTTTGACCACGCAATCTATGACTATCACAAAGAATATCAGCGTGTGTGCTACTGTATGTAAAAAGTGACCTAATAGATATTATTTTAACGCGGTACTGTCTACTTGAAAGGGAGTAAAGTACGTGAATGTATATGTGTGTTACATAACATAAAACATACGCTTCACGACTTGTGTATACATACTCCCTTTTTTTTTCATTATGGCGGGGTAGTCAGAGGCTTGAATGTCCGTCTCCGAAATTTCGAAGGTATGTCAGGTATGGGTCATTCGAAGTCCGCGTATCACTAGATAGACAGCACCCAACGTGATAGGTAGTGAACCGTATCGCCGTATATAAGCACTGACTATTATAAGCCTGAGGGATAGGCAGCTTTCCTCACGATGTTTTCCCTCACCGTTAGCGACTATAATATATATGTGTGTTCTAAATGTAAATGTCTTTTGGTTGCAGGAAACTGTATGGCTACCTTAGGAACAAGAGGAACAGTGACGAATTGAATATGTTGTTGAAACCGTGATTTCTGTCCCTGTCGCAGTTTTGTCTTGATCCGTGAATATATTTACAGTACACTATGACTTACCCCCAAGACGCAGTTTTATTTGAAAATACATCAGTATCATATATACTAGGTCGTAATACGCCTAATATAATATAAAATAATAATAAATATAGTGTTTATAATAGGTTGTATATAGTGTAGGACGCCCCACTGCTAGATGGACTGATGACCTGAAAAAGGTCGCTGGTAGTGGTTGGCTGAGGGCCATGAGTGATCGTGTTTTGTGGCGTTACCTTGGGGAGGCCTACGTCCAGCAGTGGACTGTCATAGGCTGATTGATTGAGGTCGTAATAGCATTTGTAAGGATTATTGGGGACCGGTTGCTAGCCCATTGTCCGTTTTGGTTGGACGTCAATCAGTCCAATACGTTATGACGTAGCAACGTGAAAAAATTCACTTGCGGTCTGTCAGTAGAACGCAATTGAATTTTCCCTCGATAAAGCCTTGTCACTTTGTCTCTAACACAGCACACAGCTAGTGGAATTGATTATTTCCACATTTTGTCAAGTTCGATTATTCTCTCTGGTGGAATAAATTTTGTCGTAACGTGAACGTAAAGGTGTGAAGACATTGTGAAAAGAATTAGCACGCTGAAGTGGAGTTGGGCTGGTCACGTGTGCAGAAGGACTGATGGTCGCTGGAGCAAAAAGGTCCAAGAGCGGAGACCGCGTCTCTGTAAATGTAATGTGGGGCGGCCCCGGCAAGGTGGAAAGACGACTTGCGCAGGTTGGCCGGCATCGAATGGATGCGAACGGCCACTGACAGGGAGAAGTGGCGTCATTTGGGGGAGGCCTATCTCCAACAGTGGATTCAGACAGGCTGATGATGATGATGAAAGGTGTGAATAGGATGAAAATGCGGATGAGATGTACTGATTTGGCAGATCGGGAAAACTAGGTATCCAAAATTCTTTTTAGGGAGAGACGGGTATGATGTATGTGGATGAAACTAAACAAAGTAATTTTATTCATTTATGTTATACATTTTTTTCATAACATATTTTGCGAAATGTACCGACTGCGGGGAGGGAAAATATCGCGAGGATACGGTTCCTCGGTTAACAGTTAACCTGTCGTATTGAAAACTGAATATCAAGTATCACGTTTACTCACACATAGAATTACTACCTTCACATTTACGGAGCCGGCCACACAAACCTCCGACTACCCCCTTGAGTGAAAAGGTAGTGAGAGTGTTTATTTATAGAATTTGTGTATAAGAAGCAAAAGAAAAGAAGACTCTCATCATTTACGGAGATAGCCACGCAAACCTCTGACTACCCTGCTGAAAAGGTAGTGAAAGTGAGAAAAGGTTATTTGTATATGTTGTGTATTTATCTGGATAAAATAAGAGAAGAATAACATGTACGTTTCTATTTATTGAACATTGATCCCTATTCATACAAGGAATAATATAGATATTCGTTTTCAAAAGGAACAGGCAAGCAATTACCAGAGTAGTGATGGGAGTCGAGTGGCTTTTCACTCGAGTCATTTTTATATTTCGATCACTCGAGTGAAATTTTAGACGACTCCAGTGACTTGAGTTGACTGGTTAATATTCACTGGAGTGATTTTTGTATGTGAGATAGTCACCAGGACCGAGAGACTCGAGTGAAAAAGTCACTCGAGTGCCATCACTATACCGGAGAATCCATACCGCTGAATCACCATTGATACCGATGGCTGCCTCTTCATTATACGAAGTCAGTAGCTGAACCTGAAAGAAAAATATATTATGAAACGTAGGTATGTATGTGTAAGTGTTGACATAATTTATTTAAGACTAGCGACCCGCTACGGCTTCGCACGGGTATAAAATATATAGCTTACTCCACTATTTAATGAATGTTATTATACGTATAAACCTTCCTCTTGAATCACTCTATCTATTCAAAAAAACCGCATCAAAATCCGTTGCGTAGTTTCAAAGATTTAAGCATACAAAGTGACATAGGGACAAAGAAAGCGACTTTATTTTATACTATGTAGTGATAATAACTAAGTTTTTGGGATGGCCTTTGGTCACTAAGACCCACTTTTTAGCTGATAATAATCAATATCCACCGTCATAGGCGGTAAACCATGACACCGTATACAAATACCGACATTTGCCTAATTAGAGAAATAGGCAGATTTCTTCACGTTGTTTTCCCTTGCTATGTTCATCAATGTGGTATCTTGAATCACCAGAAATACTGAAAATATCAAGATCACTGAAAGTATATGAACAATGCTACCATAATCATAATAGTATTAGTATATCTCACCGCCACCGTCGGAAAATATATCGGCTACAATTTTCGCGTTTTCTGACCCACTATATATCCGTGCTATTGTATTTCCACTGCCCTACATGGAGCAAAATATAGGGAACAAAAAAGAGGGTACAATACTTATAAATTATTAGAAAAAAGAGCAGTCTATCATCAACCTTCGCGCGAGTTACACGCGTAGTAAATAAGTGTCGGAGCCAAGTACCAACACAAGAAAGAAGCCATCATTCTGTAAGTCGTATGTGATTTTGTAATATAGACAACTTCGCTTTAGCAGATAGCAGTATTAGCATTTACATTCCAGTTCCCAAAATCTTAATTTCTTAAATTGTTCAAAACGTAATACACTTATATATACTAAATTAGATGTGAAAGTTGCAACATTTTTCTCTAGATTTTGGATTTTCCCAGCCATGATACAGGCAATAAAAGCAACAGGTGGTATTGTTAAGTAGGCATCAAAGTTAAGAAAAGAAAACTCCCTTTTGCTCTATTGGCAGAGTTGTGGGTAATTCTTGATCAATACACCAGTATGACGGAGCAGTCTTATGACTTATCCAGTTGGTTAGATTGGTTTTACACTTTGTAGACAATTCAACTTCTTGAACCCACATTGTAGGCCAGTTTATGTATATTTCAACTTCGGAGTCATTTTCCTGGTTTATAACACACACTTTGAACCTGCAGTCAAACTATATACACAAACCATTTGCTTATCTATATAAAATACTTGTAAGAGTCGAGTCGACATAAAAGTATGAAAATAATAAAGACCTAATAAAAAAAAAGAAAAAAACAAAAAAAAAACGGTATTTATATTTATTTTCTTAATATTTAAAAAAAACTGAATATTAGGTTAAAAATGTAAATGTTGTCATCAACATGCTAAATATTTACAAGAGCGTATGATTTCGATTTTTGTAATGACTTATTTAGGCAGTCGATTTAGATAATGTCAAGAAATATTTTGAATTTTGTTCCCTGCATTAGTTGAAATTACACCACTATGACAATGAAATAACTAATCGGCCCAAGTATACCAATATAACACGCAGTAACTACATCCTTATTTTTCCCGAAACTCCGAATTTAAACTACAAGTACCGGAAAACAGCATCTGTTACAGCGTATTATTACCGCCTACCACTTAATTTACACGATATTGAAAATTAATAATTCGTATCATTTTAGGCCCTACCAAAGAAACTCTTTGTGAAAGCTAACTTTGGCCGTGGGTTCTGACTTTTTGCTGGTCTTTTGAGTAGATTTCTCAGACCTTATAATGATTGTACCGGGACCTCTGCGGGTCGGCGTGGCACCCTTATTCTTCTTTGCCCCTACTTTAGTGTGCGAACTCTTTTTATTGGCAACCTTCTTCGATTTCTTGTCTGCATTATTATTCAGTAAACTGTCGAACCAGTTAGCACTGAACTTTTTATGACCGTTTTGAAGAGCTTTCAAAACTTTGAGCACGGTATTCACATCGACGTTTTTGGCGCTCTCGGTGTCCGCGTCTTTTTTATCTTTTTTCTTAGGCTTGAGCTTCTTCTTTTTGCTGTTCTTGGATTCTCGGTCCTCGGCTGAATCTACTAAAGTGCTAACATCTGGAATGTCGTCTAACGTTATATCAGTCACAACCACTGTCTCCGTTTTCCCCCTGCTAAGCCAAGGACACAGTTTGAGGAAGCTCTCCGTGTGTTCCAAGGAATAGATGGAATCGTGCAGTAGTTTATTGTTCCGGGAAGGCACCTTCGATTGCCCCGCCTGCGCTGGTGACTCTTTATCTACTAAATCTTGTTTCATCGGCGACGGGATTCTTATAGAAGTTGGCCTAGAATCTGATTTATGTAAAAACAGAGAGCCCATGGTAGGAGAGCTACGACTGAGAAAAGATGGCGGAGTCCTAGTAGTATCGTTGCTAGCCCCCTTATCTAATACACTGGAGCTATTTTGCAATGCATATTCATTGACATTAATAGGATATTCACTGTCATCAGCCTGAGCTAAACTTTGACTTTCAGTGATCAAGTTTTGGTTATCATAATCAAAAGTTTTATTTATAACTCGTTCATCAGAAAGCGCAACTTCATTTTCAATGTTGTCGTCAGTGGCGTCTTGGCTACTCTGCGCTGTTTGGTCTGTGTCGTTGGAGACATCAACGCTGTCGCTATACGTGAAGTCAGGAGTATCTTCCTCTGTAGTTGTATTCGTCTCATCGTTATTATTACGGGTGCTTTCATCAACCAAGATAAGTTGCCTTTGGTTTATGATTAATGAATTCACAGTGTCACCGTTTGGCTCGTAGCGATGGGGCTTCACCTTGTCGACGGGGTTAAAAACAATATTGTTCAAGGGGTTAGAATGATCGAACACTATTACGGTTTTGTTGTAAGTTACGGTGCTGGAATACATACCTGTTGAGTCTGTCTGTTCCTTGGAGGCGCGTGGCATGGGGCCGAGCACCATCGTTATTTTGCTCTCTCTTCTTGGGCTGGGAGGTGTCTCTGATGCTCCTTCTGGTTTTCCTTCGGTTTTGTTGTCGTCTGACTTATTTGCCTGGGGTCTGCTAAAGGTCATATTCTGAACAGTGTGAGCTGGAAATGCGATCACTTTTCGATTTCTGTTTACACTTGATTTGTACGAAGTATTACCTACAGACGAAGGTTTAATTTTCGGCCGCACATATTTGCAGATAGATGAATTAACATTATCTTGTTTCTTCAACCTTTTTTCTGGAGGTTTAATGTATTGAACCAATTTGTGTTTTTTGTTGAACAAATTATATAGGTTATCGTGGAAATTCGGAATAGGACGGACTGTTCTTTCAGAGTTTACACATTGATCAACCATCGGTGCTACTTCGGTTACAATGCCCTTGTTAGACTTATTGATTGCAAGGTCCAAACTTCCTTCAACACTGTCGTCTGAGCTGACGCAGCCTAAGTCGACCAGTTTATCACTCTCGTCGAATGGTATGGAGTGGAATATGATAGTCCTTGACACGCCAACCGAACATATGTCTGGGGATCTTTGGAACTTCGATATCAATGAGGTTGCATTATAAATATCTTCGTAACACTCCATGACCACGTAAGTATCACGCCGAATGTCGGTTTTCTTTTTCTGCCGCGGTGGGAGGCTGTATTTTTTTGGTATCGAATTATTTTTAACGCTTTTGCGGGTTGCGGGTATAATTATTGTTTTATTTTTCGTTTGTTTCGTTGGCTGCGCGAAGAAATTTTCCTTGCTATTGTACAATTTCCCTTCTCTTTTATTGAACCAAGAAATGTTTTTCTCCTGATACCTGCTCAGATGGCTTGTCTTTGTTGTCTGAGCACAATTGGCCTCTCGATTCAACCGGGAGGGGCCTTGCTGCCCAGTCGGTGACTCAGCTACATGCACGAAGTTCACTTCGTCCTCTTCCTTCACCTCGTTCACCGCAACAGCACTGCCATCTTCTTTTTGGTTCTCGGCAACATCTGGTATTGTCTCAATCGAAGGCGCAGCAATATCAGATATTATTTCAACCGTGTTGTGGTGGGTCAAAGGTGTCTGGTTTGTTGTTTCCATTGCATCTTTTGCCTCTTTGAAATTGGGAGAAATCTTCTCTAGCAACTTGGATATATAAGCGTTATCCTCGACTAATCTTAGTGTAACATCGACCCTAGAGGAATTGTTGCCTATGTCATATTTATTTATAAAATCAGTTATGTTACCCTCCGAAGCGGATCTGTGATTTTGGCCATCCGCAGAAGTAGCATCGACAAACGTATATAGAGGCGTGTTCTTGACACGTGGCTTGTACCTTAACTCTTTGAATACCTTCTCAGGGATCAAAGGAACTGTAGCGATAGGCTTCACTGGCGTTTTCTTAGTTTGCACGTTCTTTTTAAACGTAACTTTGGGTTTGGATTTTGAGTTTTTGAGGTTAGTTTTGCCCGTGCTTTTATTTTTTTGATGATGAATTGGTTGTATGTGTGGCACGGCCTGTATAGGTTTAGCTGGAGGAGTGATTGGGCGTTCTGTGTGGCCCAAGTGTTTCAGGTCTGAGGTGGAAGCACTCTTGTCCCTGTCGTTCTCAAGAGATGGGATCACGGAGTGGATACTGAAGTCCCGCGGCACCTTTCGACTCCACACGGACACGCCATCCCGGTACGTCCACACCTCCTGCTCTTGCTCTGATGACTTATATTTGCTGGAACGAAGAGACATACTTATAATAAACCATCATATTTTGTAAATTAGTGAAAGGACAGTCGTGACATCTTTTATTGAGTAATGGAACTATTATCCAAGAGATTAGTAAGTTTCTATGCAGCAATTTCACGAAATAATTGCACAACACAAACATACATGCATATATTTACGCCTCTACATCTCTTACGGGGTAGGCAGCTATCGATCGCCATATAGAAAGATTGACAAATATCTCTTTCTTCACTAACAACCTGTAACCTTCTCATACATAGTCTTCTGTTCTTCACGCTGCAATCCCCAGCTTTGAGAACTGTCTCAAAATTTTATTCAAAGCTGTTTCACTACAGAGATTTTATTTATTAGCTATCTAGACGAAGTGGTATCTCAGAAAGAGGGATCACTCGAATCCTGCGTTTCACTAGATAGACAGCACCCAACGTGATAGGTAGTGAACCATATCGCCGTATATAGGCACTGGCTACATACATACACACACATACAGTATGCAGGTTTCCCCGATGTTTTCCCTCACCGTTAGCGACTGTAGATTATGTACGTAAATGATAAACAAATATTTAAATTTCTTTCATTGGTACATGCCAGAGCCGAGATTCCAACCTAGGACCTTTCTCATAAAAAAGGGAATGTGTATACACAAGTCGTGAAGCGTAGGTATATATACGAAGAGGTAGGACGTTATTACACCAATTGAACTAGCCCCTTGGTAAGTACATTTAAGACTTTTGTTAAGGGTACTAGACAACGTATATTTAAGAAATATATACTTATTATATATAAATAAATACATACATAGCATATATAATCAACGACCAGACTGGAAAGCAGAAGAAAAGCGTAGTTCTGCCTCCACCGGGAATCGAACCTCGGGACCTCACGATTAGGTAGTTCAAGAGAAACACTCACATGTAGAGGCCTGCAGCACAAGCCACAAAGGCAAGACCAATCAAAACAACAGTCGTCATGGTGTTAGAGATGCTCTCGCGTGTATGCCATATTTCCAAAGGTCTCCGTCTGTATTGCAATAGCAAATTTGGATCAAATAACTGTTTTACTGCACTGGAGGTTCAATTCTGTACTGGGCTTAGGGCGCATGGTTGGTTTCCTAAGCAGACATTTTATTTCTTGTTTTCAAAGCCATATTTGTGGGTATAAATTTGTAAAGTAACCATAGATACTTGTTTGTGCGTAAATAAAATTTATATTGACGATGGGACGTTGTTATTCAGCCACTGAAGAACTTAGCTATAATTATAATTCATTGTATAAAATGTTTAAAATGAGTTTGTTTAAAAAATCGCTTTTTGGAATTAATTGTTCCTAAGTATTTTCTGCTTAAAATACCCTAAATTGTAGGGTAAATATCCGATGATAGGAACACTTTAGTGTTGTCATATAAAAAGTTTTAAAAAAAATCCAGTATCTACTTTCGCTAGCCAGACTATATTGAATTAACTAGCTGCTGCTTTTCCTGGCATGCCGTTGGAGGCGACTAAGGATAATGGTAAGGCTATTGACTAACAACCTCAGTAATATTACATACATATTTCATCACAACCATTGACGCTAAACGTAACCAAAGAGATATTATGTCATCGAGGTTCAGTCCACCTCGAAAGTGGTATACCTATACATATCGGGTCAACCTCATGGCTGAGGAAATATACCTGTTTTCGTGTGCTCTGAGCGAATTTAAAACAATAGGATTGTATATAATTAGGTATAAGAGTGATGTATAATAATTAGTTAAGTTTTTTTGATTTTAATTTAATAAGTGTACTCGATTGCGTTAGGTTAAACCTGCGATCAATGTTTGTGGAGGAATAAATAAAATAAAAAAATAAATGTGTAAAATTTTGTATTAAACTATCCTAACGCACATTTTTGGTGTCAACCGATGAAGCTTATCTACACGCTATTGGCGTTCAACTGATTATATGTATATTTAACTTAAAATGCCATTCCCGCAGTTTTAATTTCTCGTCTCGATCGTGGAATTTAGGGAGCGAGAAAAACTCGAATGATTGAAACAGTGTCTGATAGGCTGAAATCATACCAAAAATTGTCATCCAGTGCAGTGCAGTGGCGATCATTATCAGTGTCATTTGATTTTAACCTTTGCCTTTATCATCATTGCCATTTCGGGGTAATCCTAGCCTTACCTATTAAAAGAAGCGGGAATTGCTCTCTGATTATAACCTGGCGAGAATCTCGATTGTAATCTAGATTTTTATTTACTATGAGAGACCGGGTCATACATATCACGATAAATTAATAAAGTTCCCATTCAAGTTCCAAATTCCAATTGTGAGGGTAGACAGACAGTAGCGGAGACGCTAGTCTTCCCGCGACCACGGCCTATGCAACTGGGTCGAAACGTCGGGCAAAATAAGGGGTAATTAGATATCTTTATTAATTTATCGTGATATGACCCGGTCTCTCATAGTTAATAAAATGAGTATAATTTTTTTTTTTTTAAAACGAGTCTTTAAAAATAACTATGTAATCGTGATCTTCTTATGTCTTCTTCTTCTTTGTCGTGATAGAGATCTACAAAGGATGCAGTTTTTTGCGATGGAGACTACTTTCACTTCCACGCACCATTAGGAAGCTTACCTTCTATTTCACTAACTATTAATTGCTACTTGAGCATGTACCAATGGAAATGAAGTTTAATTAATTTCTATGTACATTTTCGTAATAAAAATACATTTACGAAATGCGTCGAATACTACGGTGAGGGAAAACATCGTCAGGAAACCTACCTGTTGTTGCTGGCGACATGACTTGCCACCTATCACATTGAGTACTGACTATGTGGTCAACACGTGGGTTCGAGGTGTCCATAGAATTACTACCGTCGCAATTACGGAGATGGACACCTGAACCTCTGACTACCCTGCAAGGGTTAATGGTCGTGATCGCGTTCGTTCTCGTGTAAACGGACCTTCATTGTGAAATGACATTGCCTCATTTATTTATTTGTATTCTCAATATTTTAAACGTTTATGAATAAAAAAAGATTTGCTTAATACAAAGCAACAGTCGAAATATTTATTTAGATACAACCAAACCTATTGTGCAAATTCGGCATTCCGAAAATTTTATCTTTAGGAAAAAAATTAAACAGGACTTGGTCTCTCCATGTTTTTATAATTGATTTATTGAAGATATGTATGATATGTATGTGTATGTACGTATTATGTATGAGGGTGTATTTGTGTATATGACTATATCAATTTACATGAATTTTATGTTATAGAACTAATGTTCTTGTTTATGTTCCCCAAAGTATGATTATGAATTATAGTGTATCAATTTCTGTCACAATTTTTGTCACGATTTGTCACGATGGTTATTATAAATGAATTATTTTGTGTATGTTCGTTATTTATTATATGCAGCTTGTGACAGTTTCCGAATCGGGTGCTGCCGGAGGACCAGTGATGCAGCCTAGCTGCATCGTATACTGAGGCAGCACCTTTTCACTGCATCAACTTCTTTGCATTTTTTTTTCCATGTTTGTGTTTTTGTATGTTAGTGAATAAAGTATTTTCTTTCTTATATGATAAAGAATGATGTAGTTAGACCTTTAATCAGTCTGATACAAATTTGAAAAAATGTAGGTTCTTGTATAGCCAATTATACGGTAGGGTATTAATTTACGAAAGGCGAGGAATTTAATATTTTAAAACGACCTATTTTTGTATAAGTCTGTACATTAAGAATAGGATAAAAATTAAAACAAACTTTATTTATACAATTTATGTGCT
This sequence comes from Leucoptera coffeella, assembly GCA_030578115.1. Taxonomy (NCBI): domain Eukaryota; kingdom Metazoa; phylum Arthropoda; class Insecta; order Lepidoptera; family Lyonetiidae; genus Leucoptera; species Leucoptera coffeella. The sequence continues at coordinate 133,944 of JAMBLF010000478.1, forward strand.
ATTCAAAATATATTATTTTCCATTTCTGCTGTAATAGAAACGACTTTTCCTTCAGTAGAAATCAATATCCAAAACCCATCTTGCAAAGTATCTAAACAGAGTGTTATCAAGGGTTTCCCAACGCTACTGATTCTACAGAAGAACAGGACAGGTTAGTAGAAGATGCCATTGTTCTGAAACGAAAGAGCATTTTGTGAATACACACATCACTACATAGTAAGTATAAAACAAAGTCGCTTTCTCTGTCCCTATGCCCCTTTGTATGCTTAAATCCTTGAGACTACGCAACGGATTTTGATGCGGTTTTTTTAATAGATAGAGTGATTCAAGAGGAAGGTTTATATGTATAATAACATCCATTAAATAGTGGAGTAGGCTATATATTTTATACCCGTGCGAAGCCGGAGCGGGTCGCTAGTAATATATAAAAAACCAAGAATATACTAAAAGATTTTTATCAACGTTAAAGTATAAACCTTTCAGTTACAGAATCGCCATCTTTTTTCCATTAGTAAGTGTCATCGAAGTAAAATTGGTTTCTTTGAACTGATATCCCTCTTTTTCCATTACATACATATCACACCTGATTCCGTGTAGAGGGGTAGGCAGAGATCACGGATCCCCATTTGTCCCGATCCTGACAGACCACTTTCGCTTCATTGACATTCATTAATTTTTTTCATTAGTGAGTGCAAAATTATTTTGTCAGTATCGGAAAAGATGGGAATCTGTGATCTGCTAACCTTTTACAGGAAAACGTGCGTGATGTGTATGTATGAAGTAAGGAGGACCGGGCGACATCTATTCTTATTAATATGAAACTTTGGTGATACATTTCTAATTTCTAACCCTTTACTCAATAGATGGCGCTAAGAATTATACGGTGAGGGAAAACATCGTGAGGAAACTTACCTGTTCGTCGAACAGGTAATAGTTAGTGCTTGCAAATGGCAACATGGCTGACCACCTGTCACATTGAGTACTATCTGGTCAACACGTGGGTTCGAGGTGTCCATAGAATTACTACCGTCGCAATTGCGGAAGAAACCTGAACCTCTGACTACCCCGCAAGGGTTAATGGTCGTGAATGCGTTTGTTTTTGTTTGTTGTGTATATATGTATGTAGTAAGGAGGTCCGGGCGACATCTATTGTTATTAATATGAAACTTTAGTAATAGGTTTCTAATTTCTAACCCTTTACTCAATAGATGGCGTTAAGAAAAGGGGTAAAGGTTCTCACTTCCACCGTCTGTGTCCAGAGGAGGTCCCGTCTCGCGTGTCACCATTCTTCTGATGCAGACGCCGTTTGTAGATAAGCACGGAGTCCTTTGGAACTACTTGCCAATTGCGATGATAGGACTTCTGGATATAAAAAAAAACATAAAAACATACGCTTCACGACTTGTGTATACTCTCTTTTTTATTATGGCGGGGTAGTCAGAGGCTTGAATGCCCATCTCCGAAATTTCAAAGGCATGTTAGGTATGGGTCATTCGAAGCCCGCGTATCACTAAATAAACAGCACCCAACGTGATAGGTAGTGAACCGTATCGCCGTATATAGGCACTGATTATTACCTATTATTAACTTTATATTCTTAACTTTTTTAATATTTGTTACAAAGTATTGGTTTAGTTTCGTTTTTCTATTTATTATTGAGATTATATTTTCTGACGTACAGTCGGTATTCAAGGTCAGAAAACTCATCTTGATATTAATTTAGTTGACGCCATTTAAATTATTGTAATATTAGAAGACATCATGCCATCTGTTATTGAATAATATGACTAAATAGTAAGTCTCAACGACATCTAGTTTTGAGTAGCATTACCTAGTAAAGATGTATATCAATTGGAAAATCCAAACCTTTGCGTTTCAAGAGTCACTTAAACTGCCATCTATATATAAATGTAAGACATGTTTAATATAATTAGGGACATCTATTATTCGATAGTTGAACTAGGTTTTACAACCTGACATCTAGTTTTGAATAGCAAAACTTTAAAATAAATATTAGAATAAAATAGTTTATAGCGACGTCGCTAGATGGTATTGTTATATTGATTTCTATAAAATGCTAATTACGCTCTTTTCCCTACAAATGGATAGGAAATCATGATTTACCTTTTATGCCAATCGTTCAATTAGGTTACACAATTAACAAGGGATTATTTATAATTATTTTCATTTTTTTCATTCCATTTTACATATTTTTAATTGATACAATGTAATGAAATAACAAACGATGAGCCCTAAAAGGACATTAGTATCTATTATTAATTATGAATATACTATCTATTAATTATGAATCTCACAGTTATCCTTAAAGCATCATTCACATTATTGGAATCTCGGTCATCTGTTTTATAATGTTGTACTCGATGATTACAGTTGTTACATTTCCTTTTGCCACATTTGAGCTGTTTCTTATGACCGCACTTTTTAATTTTCTTTGATCTCATGGTTTTTTGAGTATAAACATAATGAATCAATATTTTAATCCTTCATAACAATAAAGAAGAAAATATTCTTGGATTAAAATATTTATAATTATATTGGTGACATAAAATGAATTTAGAGATCGCGCCATATAAATTGGCAGTTGGGGGCGTCGCCACAGTCGCGTAATTCAGTGTTACCAGTAAACACGCCAAAACTAGCACTCACTGTGCCATACGGCTCGATACATTATAGGTTTCATTTGTAACGGTCTTTGGTTGCAGAGCTATAAACTCAAATAAAACAAATTAATATATCGAAGTCAAAATATGTTTATTTAAAATAGGCCCTATCACAAGCTCTTTTGAATGTTATCTTATGATCTAAGTATAAATTAAAAAAACTATTTCAAACATGATTAATAATTAACGGGACTTATCCTTCTTATTATATTATATTACATATATTATGTGTTCCTTCACTCTGTCCGCAATAGACCGTTTAGTCTGTCCGACGTAGGATTTCCCACAGCTGCGATCAATCTTATACACACCCTTATATCTTATATCATGTGTATAAATCGCGAATCTCTTAAAACTATTATTTCAAACATGGCACTGAGCACACAGCACTTTACATATTTTTTACCGAGGTTAGATCAGCGGAGACCCTAGCTTGGAGAAGAACTAACAAGAAACTCCGGAAATCAATTTTTTGTAATCACCCTTAACAAACATAAAAATTACAAAGAGTGGGCAAAAAACACAACGCTGGTAATACTAAATTTACCTTTCATACAAAATAACACGCAATGGCGGAAACGTCAAATTTAGTTCCAAGTTTGGCTACTGCCAATTTATGTGCCGCGATCTCTATATTCGAGTGTTACTTGATGGATAATCCTAATTCAGCCAGACCATTATTTCACAACCCGATTTTTTTATTTCAAAAAGATATATAGGCAAAACCAACTTCATATCAAAGAACCTTAAAATGTATGATAAATTCAGTTTACAACAAACTCTATTTACATAAAAATAAATTTAAAACTACATAACTTAGGAAAAAGAAGTTTTCAAACGCAACAAAGACTTAAAAATTATATATTGAGAAATTCATAGCCGCGGCTTTAAGCAAAAACATGTTTTTGAACGCATTTAGTTTCAATTGTCATATGACTAAATGACGTATTGCCAACCTAAGAGTAAAAATAGTCATCTCCATCTTGGATTGAGCAGCTGATATTTACATTGAAAATACACATTTTCCTTGATAACAGGTGAAAATGGGTGCTTCAGCTCTTCCTATCGCCGTGTTCACCATCTTCTGGGGTGTTATCGGGATCGTGTGCCCCTTCTTTGCCCCCAAGGGCCCGAACAGAGGGTAAGTAAGATTGCAATACAACAAACTCCTGATACACAAACATTTTACTTATTTGTCCTTTATCTTATGTTTTCAGCATCATCCAAGTCGTTCTGATCCTAACGGCTGCCACCTGCTGGTTATTGTAAGTATTGCTAGTTCGTTAGTATCGTTTAAGTCTATTATACTATGCTATCAGCACCAATTTCAACACATACTGTTTTACCAATTCTCAAAGCATTGTTTGGCTTATTATTTAGAAAAAGAAACGTAAACTCAGTAATTTGTGTTCCCTATCTAAGTATATAACCAACGAGTGTGTATGGGGAAGTGTATGAATGTAAATGAATTGGTTTGCCAGGATCGGGACAGATAAACCTAATCCTCTATAGGTAATCGGTCAGTTTGAAGTAGTCTTCAACATCAAGTGTTTGTTGCCGGAGCTTAAACTTAAGCGTTCACTACTGCTTAATACATAACTGATATCTATAATTTAATTTTTTTAAGAAACTTTTCTCTAATTTAAAATGAACTAGCCCCAAGTACAACTTTCATACGTGTATACAACTATCACCAATGTGTTTATGTTTACCCATAATAATTGTATGTAAGCAACCAACGACATCCAACATGTTCAACTCAAAGGATTATATTCCAATTTTATATAGACGGAGTTAGTCATTAGCAAGCTTTGCCTGCCAGTTTCATCTTTTGTATGATATATAGAAGCAAACAAATCTATGAATTGCTTTAAACAGATAGCTGTGGTAGATTTTAATCTAAAAATATTTGAGAAATATATTCACAAAGCAAATACATCATACAAAAATCAATTTTGTTTTATCATTTCATATTGAACCCCAAAAGGGGTCTATGAGGTTCTTATGAATTCTTTTGTAATGTTAACAGTGTCTCATTGAAATAATTACTAAATAAATAAAAAAGTGTAGTTCATTTGATACACCTCGTTTATGGTTGTAATCATTATTCATGTTGACCATTAGGGAGTGTGCTAATGTATGACAATAGTAATCCTGTAGCAGGACAGTGCCTTGCACAGTTATCCAAATAAACGGTTAATTTGGGCGGCTGTAATAAAAATGAATATATTAAATTTTAAATACATTTACATGTTTTGAACCTTGAAAACATGTGAATGTTAACTTTTACATTAGTTGATACTAACCCAGATATAATTTGACGAAATTAATATGGAACATTACTTGGAAATTAATTTTTTTTTGATACCTAAGAGTATCATAGGCTGATACTATAACCAAAATACCCCTTACTAAGCAGTAAAAGAAGTTGACGATGTCATTTGTGTGTATTCCAGCTGGCTGTGTGCCTACATGGCGCAGATGAACCCCCTCATTGGGCCCAGACTCACCAACGAAACCCTCATCTGGATCAACAGGACCTGGGTAAGGCTTCTTTGTTATCTTATATATTTGACGACCTCCGTGGCGCGATCGGTTAGACACCTGAACGCTAATCTTGAGGTCCGTTTTGATTCCTGGTGGAGGCAGAGTTAAGAACTACTCTTTTCTACTGCTTTTTAGTCTGGTTGTTGATTATATATGCTATATATGTATTTATCTGAACATACATGGTTTACAAATTGCTTATAATTATTTTATTTCATACATACAGCTAGAACATATATGTGTATAAAAGTAACACAGTAAATTTGTTTCTTTTAAAGACAATCAAAACAGTTTACACATTTGTTATGTGAAAAAAACTTAAATGATAGTTAATGATAATGAATAATTTCTTTATATGCTTAGGAACAATAGTTGAATGAAAAGCCAAAACATTTAATATTTATGTTTGGTTAATTTAACTAAAAAATAATAATTAATAAACTAATAAGGTTATGATCTACTAATTCAGGTATTGTAAGTAACTTTTAGTTATTGTAAGGTTATAACAAAGTTTACTTGCTTACCATTGTGTTAATACTAATGGTGTCGCATTTTACAATTGATATGCAGTTTTGTGTCAGACTTGTAATTCGGTCATCATATGAACTATATACATACACATCGCGCCTGATTTCCTGTAGAGGGGTAGGCAGAGATCATGGATCCTCATTTATCTCAATCCAGACAGACTACTTTCCCTTCATTTAATCTTATCCTCTCATACACACTAGGCGGTTAAAGGTACATATGAATATCAAACTTATTAGTTTAATAGTTTAAGCACGATAATAATGACTAAATAACTATTATAATAACAATAAACTATAATAAAAAAAACAACAATAACGAGAACCAAATTCCATACCATATTTCATACAATTTTATAATTTGTTGTCAATTTCCAGGATGCTCTGAATACTCTTTTTCAGATGTAGCAAGTTTGGATCATAAATGTCAAATAGATCTCTGTGTCTGCTACCTATGTCATTATAGAGCCTACACATTCTAACTATTATACGTAAGATACTTGTAGTTAAGAAATCGTTATTGTTAATAAGTGAATAACAATGAAAGATTTTTCTAACAGAATGTCATATAAGTTTAAAGTTGTAAAAGAGAGTGTAAGTCATCTTAATAACTGAAATAGGTCTGAGGCTGACTATAAAGTCTTGACTATTGTCAGAGGATATATAGACTAGGCTTGAAAGAGCATGCTTCGATTGTTTAGTCATATGAAAAAGATGAATGAAATGCTTTTTCCTCAACATAAGGACCATAGAATCACTTATTTAAAGACAAAAAAAAACATTTTCACATGAAAAATTGACATTAAAATTACTTAATATTAAAAAATGAAATTGAATGATAAGAGATAGACAAAAGGTAATTATTCGGCTACCGTGGAAGGCATAATAAGACATAAAAACATACATAAACTTACGCTTGACGACTTGTGTATACACACTCCCTTTTTTATTATGGCGGGGTAGTCAGAGAATTTCCATCTCCGAATTTCGAAGGCATGTTAGGTTATGGGTAGTCAGTGCCTATATACGGCGATAGGGTTCACTACCTATCACGTTGGGTGCTGTCTATCTAGTGATACGCGGGCTTCGAATGACCCATAATAAGACGTATGACGCTCAAATAAACTATATAAAGTACGTAATAACCGGAGAGTATGTATATGGTGTATAGATGTTAAAAAAGCGAAAACGGTTTGTCAGGATCTATATAAATGAGGATCCGTTATATATTTCTACGCTTTTATAAAGAGAGACGTATAACGTGCATAAATAATATTATAAGTAATAATCAAAAAATTGTAATAGAAGAATAGTAATAAATAATATTGGAAACATAAAGTTAGTTATGTTGCTTTACAAAAGTCACTAGATGGCGTTGTGTCAGGTCTATTGTTATTGTAATATCACTTAGAGATCCCGCCATATAAATTGGCAGTTGGGGGCGTCGCCACAGTCGCGTAATTCAGTGTTACCAGTAAACACGCCAAAACTAGCACTCACTGTGCCATACGGCTCGATACATTATAGGTTTCATTTGTAACGGTCTTTGGTTGCAGAGCTATAAACTCAAATAAAACAAATTAATATATCAAAGTCAAAATATGTTTATTAAACTATTTCAAACATGATTGATAATTAACGGGACTTATCCTTCTTATTATATATTACATATATTATGTGTTCCTTCACTCTGTCCGCAATAGACCGTTTAGTCTGTCCAACGTAGGATTTCCCACAGCTGCAATCAATCTTATACACACCCTTATATCTTATATCATGAGTATAAATCGCGAATCTCTTAAAACTATTATTTCAAACATGGCACTGAGCATTGTCTTTACATATTTTTTACCGAGGCTAGATCAGCGGAGACCCTAGCTTGGAGAAGAATTAACAAGAAACTCCGGAAATCAATTTATTATAATCACCCTTAACAAACATAAAAATTACAAAGAGTGGGCAAAAAACACAACGCTGGTAATACTAAATTTACCTTTCATACAAAATAACACGCAATGGCGGAAACGTCAAATTTAGTTCCAAGTTTGGCTACTGCCAATTTATGTGGCGGGATCTCTATATCTTTGCAAGTGTAGACATGAGATATACTCCTCATTAGACAGGACGCAAATAAGTCACAGCGCGTGACCGTTACGTCAGATACTAGTGACATCTGTTGTTATTTTCAATTAGTTATTTTTTTTGACACTGCATTGTTGCGTAATTTGAAATAGTTGTAGTCATGCGAAATGAGTTTGTAATCGTACCTTACATCTGTAATCACCGCAATGGTAGACTCAACAGCTCAGAAAAATATTATGTACACTCTCTACTATAGTAAATGGTCGGTAGAACACTAAATTTCGATGATAATTCCCATTGGGAGTAAAAAATTGCTAATTATTTAAGCACAAGTTACCTAAAAGTGTCTAATGATTGTCGGAGAATAAAACTACAAATATAGAAGATAGTATTCACAGACACATGAAGACATAATACAATTTATATGTAACACAGACAGTACGACAAACATACAAGTATTTCTTGTGTGTGTCATTATGGTGCAAAAAATATAGTGATGTAAACTCAAAGTAATCCTGTTTAAAAAAATAAAGCAACCTAAGTGACGTGTTATTCTATACCTTGTCGTAATGTACAATCACTTAATAAACGGATTTCTTTTAATCTAGAAGTGATTTTAAACGTATTTCTGTTACTCTAGAAGTGATAAATCTCACAAACGAGTAGTAATCCAAATTAACTTTCATAAACATTTTGTACAGACATATAAGCATTATAAATGATGCCTATGTATGTAAAACATTATTTTAAAATTACGTAAACGCAAAACTGTAAGCTGCGCCACTCGATTCAATGTTATCCAATGATGTTGTGACGTATTTGAATGAAAATAGCCTCCTCTGGACTGCTTTAGTGATGTGACTGACCGTATCGATATTTAAACATAGTTTAATCGATGTTGAATATCGGCTCGTTACTTTATACTCGTCTAATAAACCAAGAATAATTAATTTAAAACTTATTAGGATATGCAAAGGTTATGGCATGTTAAACACTAGTAATTAATTGTGTTCGTAATAACAAAGTTGGGATCCTCTGAACGATTGTAGAAGTGGATTATCCCTGTTCTTCCTTTTAAGCTAATACTTCTATTTCTTTGTTAGAGTGAAATCCATAGGTGGAATGTATGAGTCACTAAAACTATTTTATAGAAATTGTTTTCTTTAACAATGGCATACTTTTCTAAACTAATGTCCCGCTCCGGTTTCGCACGGGTATAAAATATATAGCCTACTCCACTATTTAATGCATGTTATTATACATATAAAACTTCCTCTTGAATCACTCTATCTATTTAAAAAAAACCGCATCAAAATCCGTTGCGTAGTTTCAAAGACTTAAGCATACAAAGGGACATAGGGACAAAGAAAGCGTCTTTGTTTTATACTATGTAGTGATACATGCATAAATCTTGTAGTATTCTACTGGCGTTTTTTATAATTACCAACAAAAAATTGGTTGCCATTGTTTCTCCGTCCCAGCTAGTACGGTAAAAGAATGTCCAAAATCGATGTTAATTCTAAAACTGTATCGATTCAATTCCAAGTACACATCCCTATAAAGCTCTATATTTAGCCGCTGTTGGAGAAAAGACTCGGCCGCTACAAGGTTGGAAATAAATCCTATTTTAGAGGTTAATGGAACACCTCCACAGCTGGGCTGGGATTTGAATAAAATTAACTAACAGTTCATCACTACATAGTATAAAACAAAGTCGCTTTCTCTGTCCCTATGTCCCTTTGTATGCTAAAATCTTTGAAACTACGCAACGGCTTTTGATGCGGATTCTTTTTATAGATAGAGTGATTCAAGAGGAAGGTTTATATGTATAATAACATCCATTTAATAGTGGAGTAGGCTATATATTTTATACCCTTGCGAAGCCGGAGCGGGTCACTAGTTTACAAATAAAAACTTAGGTAAAACTGCGTTCGTTTGGGTTGAGTCTTTGCATTCCATCTTTTGTGTGGATAATTGTCTCTACAGCAGGTAGTTAGGGACATAGCCAAAAGTATCAGATTTTGAGAATTAGTTCATTGTTCGATACTTCTATGGAACCGTTTTAGGATTTATATTTCGAATAGTTTCCATATAGTATAAGAAATCGGAACACGTCATGGGTTCCACGATCTTTGCCTGTCCTTCTAATTTGTGTATTTATAGTGTTTATATGCTAATAATGTGTTTTATTTCTCTTACAGGGACACACTCACATTTAAATCAAAAGAAGAAAACCAATATCAAATACTACAGTAAGCGTTAGTTGAAGTTATGATCCTTATAAACTGTGCAATGCAGTTGATTGTAAAAAAATCGAAAAATAATTGAAAAATATTAGATTTGGGTACCAAGCCTATTTTGAAAATATAATTTTAACTTACTTATTAACCGAATATGCAAATATCTTGATATTGTATTAAACTATGAACTATATGTAATGACGTTTTGCAAGATCTTCAATATTCATCTTATTTTATTAGTGGAAATTGACAATTTAGTATTAAAGTTTTTCCCCACTAAATATTGGATACATAACATTAAATAAAAATGTATGAATGTTACTTTGTATTTACAAATTGATCATTCCATGTTATTTTGCGTCTGTGTGTACATAAAATTTCGTTTAACACCTATCGATGAATTAAGTTTGTTTTAAGTATTACGTTGTAGATAATATATTTATTCTTCAAATAAATGATACCGTTCAAAATGGTTGTTGTTATTTTGAATCCTTTTTATTTTTTACACCACTATAGTACTCAAAACGGTGAGAGGTTACTAGCCCATAGTACAATTAATACATACATACGCTTCACGACTTGTGTATACACACTACTTTTTTTATTATGGCGGGGTAGTCAGAGGATTGAATGCCCATCTCTGAAATTTTGAAGGCATGATAGGTATGGGTCATTCGAAGCCCGCGTATCACTAGATAGGCAGCACCCAACGTGATAAGTAGTGAACCGTATCGCCATATATAGGTACTGACTATTACCTATCCTGAGGGATAGGCAGGTTTCCTCACGATGTTTTCCCTCACCGATAGCGACTGTAAATTATGTACGTAAATGAAATACACATATTTTAAATTTCATTCATTCAGTTAATTGTCTTACAATCAGACAATTAACTAGTTTAAATTATATTCCTTCCTACGACATGTAGAGAAGAAATGCAACTCCGAATATAAAAGAATTATGGATTTAATAAGACTAAAATTTTAGAGGATTGCTTGTTTATTTTGCTTACAGAATGTATTCTTATGGAGACAAACTGTCGATCACTACATTGACGACCGTAATGACTGTATAAGCAAAATGTACATTGTTGCTTATTGTAATTGTACTGTGATGATGATTTTTAAGAATGCAATGCTGCCAATTTTTTTGATATCTATTTCATTTCTAGAGTTCCGCATTTAATGAGGTTTGTCTTTTTCACGAGAACTATGCATGCTGCTTCTAGAGTTGATATCCATAATAATTATCTCTGTTTGATTGCTTAAAGATACCTAGTAGGTAATTAAAAGAACTCTACATTTCTCCAAATAAGATCCAGCGAAAATAGATTAATGTGTCATACTTACTCATTTTTATATCAAAGAAGTTCTTAAATTGTACTTATTCGTGACATGTTGAATTAGGTAACCATGCAAGAAGCAAAGAAAATAGCTAGCAAATTTAATAAATTCATCTTGCTGCAATGCGCTTAAATTGAATTAAAGAATGACCCAAGAATTGTATCATTTTATTTTCCTTTTCACTTACCCATCAACAAAATACACTCTTTGTCAATGAGACAAGTGTATGTTTTCTATGTCTGAGTTGCTTAGTATATATACGTAAAAAAGTAAAGAAAATCAACACATTCCCATTCCTTCTAATCCCTATATTACCTAACAATTAATATCAACAAAGACGCACTACTTATCACATAAGCTTCACCAAAAAGTCTACCAACGAAGCAGCAAATTAAGAGTTTCTTGTGACCAAAACCTTCGTAATAATGCATTCGTGCACATAACCCTCGTGGTTCTAGCATAAGATCAGCGCAGTGATTGCACTTCAATCATTGTATATATGCTGAGCTGGGACCATTTCACTGGGCAATGACATGCACATGTAGGATTTAATAACTTACTCGTATAAACTCCTTTTCTCTTTTTTTTCTTTTTTGTATTTCCTGTCTGTGTATATCAATGTGTTTCTATGAATAAAGATTATTATTATTAATCTAGTAGTGTTTCAAGGCTCTTGTATAGAAATTCCTCAGTGAACAATAGTTGGGCGTGACCGCTGGTTACGTGTATTTCTTCTTTGGTGGGAGCCCAAAATAGCCCAATAGCCTCGCGGCAGATCGGTCGAGGCGCGCGGCTGGAGTGACGCCAAATATCTGGCCGCGACCAAGCGCTCACCTACTCGTGTCATGCTGCGGACTCAGTCTACATAGGGACAGGTTATGGAATGGCTGGAAACAGTCTTCGTGCAGATAGTCCGTTATTTTAAATTTATTCTCAACTAGCGACCCGCTTCGGCTTCGCACGGGTATAAAATATATAGCCTACTCCACTATTTAATGGATGTTATTATGCATATAAACCTTCCTCTTTAATCACTCTATCTATTAAAAAACCGCATCAAAACCCGTTGCGTAGTTGCAAAGATTTAAGCATACATAGGGACAGAGAAAGCGACTTTGTGACTATGGAGTGATAGTGATGCTGGGTTAGAGACCTGTGTTAGCACAATCATATCTACGAAGATATATAAGATACTGAAACCATAAAGCAGATAAATCTGTTAGACGCTGTACGACACAAATTCGATTTGTATCGACAGTGTGTTGCTGTATTTAATTTGGAATATAAACCACATTGTCGAGCTAACAAAACAAAATTTTGGAGTAATTCACGATGAATTGGATATAATATTATGAGCATCATCTTTTTTCAGTAATATTTGGCCAAGTACCTACCTTTCACAAAGAGTAGTCGCTTGATTGTTTAAAGGATTAATTTAATGTATGAGACAATATAAGAATCCATCATTACATTAAATAAACTTTGGTTCTTCTTCTTCAGCAAAATTGTGTCCATAGTTGGACGTATGCCTCCTGCATCTCTTTCCATCGGGATCTTTGTGCGGCGCATCTACTCCAAACTTTGGTTGGTTGACTGCTAATACCGATTGAGTAGCCTAGCTGAAACTTTTCTCAAACATGGGAATAAAATATATCGATAAATTATATCTAGGCTAAATTATATCGTTGAGCCCAAACCATAGTGTCATTAGTAAGATTAGCCATTTCATAAACAGCCCATTTCGCCAGCATGGCAAGCGACTGCCTCGTGCAACCCGAGGCAATGCCGCAGTTGACTTTGCCCTCCTTATGTAACACATTGAGCTCTCTGCCGCACTCTTCCACTAACCTACTGTGTGCTTGCTACTTAGCACCAGCACAAGGGAACACATTGGCCAATATAATACTAGCGACCCGCTCCGACTTCGCATGGGTATAAAATATAGCCTACTCCACTATTTAATGGATGTTATTATACATATAAACCTTCCTCTTGAATCACTCTATCTATTAAAAAAACCGCATCAAAATCCGTTGCGTAGTTTCAAAGATTTAAGCATATAAAGGGACATAGAGACAGAGAAAGCGACTTTGATTTATACTATGTAGTGATGTATATATATTTAATATTGTAATTTGATTTGAATACAAGTGGCTAAATTACGCGGTGTCACCAAAGTCACATTGTCATAACGTTATCAATCTGATAAAGTTACAGATAGCGACGAGGCCACTAAAGCTGATTTTTATTTCCTTATATTAAACAAACTAGTGCTGTGATACGTAAGCTAATTACATGCCTTACATAAGAATTTTTATACCATTTAATAAGAGAAATAAAAGCCCTTTAAAATACTAATATTTTTCAATTATTATTGTTACCTACATATTGAATATTGTAACGCCTAACCAGGCAACCTATGCTAGAATTACTTAATCTTAAAATAACATCTTGATGCACGCATATGTTAGAAATAAAAATCTTTCTTTTTTTGTGCCTGTCATATCTTGGACGACACGAATGAATAAAAACGACTAAATAAAACTTTCCCCGATGGCCTATCTCATATTTCCATACACGTAACCAAGTCTTCAAGAAATTAAGTCTCATCGGTCACCTTTAGTATATCGCACCATCAGTGTTGGTTAGTTGTGATAGCACATGATAACAGTGTCGAAAATTGGTGACAACTTACTTAACCGATCGCTGGATAAATTAAATTTACTTCCAGTCTGTCAGTCGTCTCCTACAAAATGCCGGAAGGAACGGCACCTAGACAGTATTATGCAAACACTTATCTAGATTGATTATATTGGCTACAGCTTTGACAGTGCCCATTAAAAGCTTTCACTTCACTGAAATCTATAACACCTGCGCAAATATAAATACTGTGTTGTTAACCACAGTACGGATATAGTATAAATAATAATAATTGTACATTTAACTGAATATACGTATGATTATTAAATAAAACCTGACAAGAAGATTAAAGGCACGATATACTAAAAATGGGTGATGTTAGAAGTATCCATGCCTCTCGACTGTACATATAGGATATTATATCTAGGCGATGGATGTCAATAAAATTGGTTTGCCAGGATTTGGAAGGTAGAGTTGGACGGTAGAACCTATACAGATCAAATTCAAAGATGTTTAAGGGGTGTGAATGAAGCAAGAGAGATTTGTCAGGATCGTTTCAGATTGCGGTAGATAATCTCTGCCTATCCCTTAGGGCACGTTGAGAAGTGAATATTTGTTTGTATGTATGTAAGAGAAGAGTGCATACGTGTTCTCTGCCTACTCGTTTGTAGATTGGTTTATTGTAGACTAGTGACCCGCTCCGGCTTCGCATGGGAATAAAATATATAGCCTACTCCACTATTTAATGAAAGTTATTATACATATAAACCTTCCTCTTGAATCACTCTATCTATTAAAAAAAACCGCATCAAAATCCGTTGCGTAGTTTCAAAGATTTAAGCATACAGAGGGACATAGGGACAGAGAAAGCGACTTTGTTTTATACTATGTAGTGATAATATGTAAACTTAGTTCCCATAACGTGAAGATTAGAAAGATATGCATCGGAAAGTTAATAGATTTGATTTGATTTATGACTTACATGCCTTCAAAATTTCGTTGATGGGCACTCAAGCCTCTGACTACCCCGTCACAATAAAAAGGGAGTGCGTATACACAAGTCGCGTCGCGTAATGTATGTCAAAGTAGGTTGTGTAATTAGCACTTCAAATTACAAGTAGTGATACCACAGTGATACGGTTCGGATTTTAATATCAGTTTATATGGTCTGTGACAGAATAAAACAAGCTAATCTCAAAGAGGCTTCTTATTACTACTTTTTAGGGCTGTATGAATTTATATTTTTTAGTATTGGTAACTTAAATTAACCTTCAATCTTAAAAATTCACTGAACTAATGATATTTCACTTTGCAATTTAATTCAAGAGTTAATCAAGCTATCACTTCACAATACACTCCTTATTAAATTTCTTTACCTACACGTGTTTAAAACAACACAACCTGTATAATACGTATGATACATATACGAGCTGCATTGATTACGTCTGGTTAAAGCCACTTAAGGCCTGCGCTTTTTCTGGTTACAGCCAGATTTAATCATAATTGAAGCAACCGTGAATTTTCAGTGGTCAAATGTTAGGCTAGATTCGTATTGTGAATAAGAAAGACATTTATTTCTCTACATATCCACGTCTATCCCCCTGCTAGTTGGACCGATGACCTGAAAAAGGTCGCTGTTAGTGGTTGGCTGAGGGTCACGAATGATCGTGTTTTGTGGCGTACTCTTGGGGAGGCCTACGTCCAGCAGTGGACTGACATAGGCTGATTGATTGATTGATATCCACGTCTATCTATTACCGCGGATAGATGCATAATTAAATATTACCTCCCTTTCCTTTCTTCCGTAGTCTGAAATAATAAAGTAATAGTCTATAATCCAATAATTAATAACTAGCGGGACTTATCGCATATGTTTTTATATAATAAAGTTACCCTTATTAACCCGACGTTTCGGCTACGTTGCAGTAGCCATGGTCACGGGCAGACTGGGCTAGTTATTAATCATGAGTGTAAATAGCGAATCTCTTAAAACTATAATCCAATAGTCAAGTTGAAGAACGATAGTTAATTAGCAATCTATTTCCGTCTCGGAGACTAAACTTGTGAAAGAACACCTTACATAACCTTTTTATTCTTGCATGGCGCTTGTTACCTTTTATCTATGTTGGCAAGTACTCACATACGTATCGTCAAATGAGATATCTCGAACGAAAATTCACGTCAAGGTCGCGAGAGGGACGTCGGCAGTCAATACGTCACGTAGTTCATTCACGTTACGTAACTGCGGTTTTGTTCACGTTTTTAAACGGGTTTAAACATACACTTGTTGTACAAGTCTTGACTGTGCTTGTATGGAATGTGAATATATTGCTACTGAGTTTTTGTTCTCGGAATGTTATAAAAGAATGAAATAATAAATATACTTATTTTTGGTCTAGCAACTTGTCACCAATATTCCATATTGTTACCATCACAAGCCCCTGCTAAGGATACGAATATATTAGTTATATTTGTTGAATCCTCCAAAAAAGTATATAAGTATATTTTGTATATGTAATGTATAACATTCTTTCTCTACATAGATCTTAAAGAAAAGAGTTATACCAGGACAGCTAGTAGATTTAACGCTGTACAAATAAGCGTGATAGTTTAATGTGAAACGTAAATGAATTTTAAGAGGAACGTTGGAGTCCGAATAAATAAGTAGCGATTAAAATGTGCGATTTGGCATGCCATGTCGTATGAAATGACAAATGTAGATTTACGCAAAGTAAATTGCATTATTTAGTATATGCCTATATTGAAGATTAACTTTATATTGTTAGTGTTAATAATGTCACCGTTTACAAGTACTGACTATTACTCGTACATGATCCTAGAAATATGATCACGCTATTTGTTTTCATCATAAATTATAATGTTCCTATATGTTCTAAGGAATAAGTAGGTTCCTTCCTCATGTTTTTTTCTATATTGAAAAAAGGTGACGTTAGGTGTACCTATAACGGCCGAGAGTGTATGAGAAGATGTATGAATGTCAATCAAGCGAAAGTGGTCTGTCAATATCGGGACAAATGGGGATCCGTGATCTCTGCCTCCTCTACAGGGAATCAGGCGTAATGTGTATGTATGTATGTTTTCCACAGCCATATAATATCTTTATTAACATGACGAAATATTGTAGTGGCGATTGAAAAGCAATTATCTTGGATAGGGAGCCCTCTTATCACAAAGCATTCCTACAAGCACGTGATCTTTGTACGGCGCTGATAACCGATTCCAATACTACGTTTCATCATACACCACTATAGAATACGATGTGACTATATAATGTACTAGTGACCCGCTCCGGCTTCGCACGGGTATAAAATATATAGCCTACTCCACAATTTAATGGATGTTACATATAAACCTTCCACTAGAATCACTCTATCTATTAAAAAAAAACGCATCAAAATCCCTTGCGTAGTTTCAAAGATTTAAGCGTACAATGGGACATAGGGACAGAGAAAGCGACTTTGTTTTATACTATGTAGTGACAATGCAAAGAAACGGGCGTGGTTAAGAAGGTGTATTTACGAAAACAATTCGGTATTTGAAAAAGTTTCTACGTATATTTTCAGAATTTGCGTCACATCGTAAAGCGACCTTCCTTTTCATCAAACTATGCAGTATTCATCACCTATACACAGTTATATAGAGCACTGTCTGTCACGTTTTATGCTGACTAGTCTAAGAAATGTTATGTTCCTTGCCAAGTTAGAAGTTGGCCATTGCGGAGTATCTTTTATGACCACATAAAATCCACTTTAACCAGGCAGTCAAAACCCAAATAATTACTCTGACCATTGCATACTCCAATTAATAAGCACATTATTACTCATCACTCTTAACGTCAAAAGTGATACTTCTATTCCAAATTTAACTAACTATAACCTTTCCAAATGCAAATAGTCTTCACGCTGCTTTTACGTTAACAATCAAGTGAAAATAATATGTATACCTTATCAATTTATCTCGGTGCAGTAATAACTCATGGTGACATGACTTACCACCTGTCACATTGAATACTGACTATCTAGTCAAGACATGGGTTCGTGGCCATTGAATTACTACTTTCGCAATGGCAGAGATGGAAACCTAAACCTCTGGACTAACCTTGTTTTTGTCTATTAATGCCTAACATGGATAAAAATGCATTGTTTCACCAAGTGAAGGCAGCCTAAATAAGATAAGTAAGTATTACATAAATCACCATTTTGGAACCTGAAAAGAATTTTAATGCAGATTTTGACTCCACTTATCCAATCATCATATTCAATAGATAGTTCTTTACAGTTTGTCAATAAAATACAAAAAGCTACAAGCAAAACGTTCCTAATACTTTCTCTTTAATAAAGCATATCGTCAAGCGATTTATACCCTATTAAAGTACCTTTGTTATGATTTGCGTTCTCTGTCGATCAATAAAAGAAGGTCACGAAGCAACTCTGCTACTTCGAACTAAAATAGACTCGCCGTTTTATCTACTTACACGCAATGCCAATGTCTAATACCTTTATAACCATAGTAACATATAATATGTCATATTAACACTACATAGTATAAAACAAAGTCGCTTTCTCTGACCCTATGTCCCTTTGTATGCTTAAATCTTTGAAACTACGCAACGGATTTTGATGCAGTTTTTTTAAACATCTATTAATTAGTGGAGTGGGCTATATATTTTATACAAGTGCGAAGCCGGAGCGGGTCACTAGTAACATATAATATGTCATATTATCTCGAATAAATATCTGTCTGTATCTATCTGTCTAGATTCTGAATAGATTGTAATGAGCTGCCTTCTCGTTTTATTACATAACTAGTGGCCCGCTCCGGCTTCGCACGGGAATAAAATATAAAGCCTACTCCACTATTTAATGGATGTGATTATACACATATAAACCTTCCTCTTGAATCACTCTATCTATTAAAAAAATCGCATCGAAATCTGTTGCGTAGTTTCAAAGATTTAAGCATACAAAGGGACATAGGGACAGAGAAAGCGACTTTGTTTTATACTATGTAGTGATATAGAATACCTCGCAATATTAAATGACAGTCCCTCTCGTGGTGGACAGAACTTCGGAGCCATGGAAACACCTCCTTGGTCTCCTTTTAGGATGAATATAGAGTTTGTAATGTCATGTGAAACAATGGTAACAGGTAGGTAGCCTGTCGCCTAATAATTCCCATTTATTCCTGGCCATTTAGTCGTCTACTAAGATATTCCGGGATGAGCACGGGATTCCTAGACAGGCAAGGTACTTTTAAAAAAGCCTTCAGATATAAATTAAAAATATTGACAGTATTGACTTGATGGTCGGGAAGTATATTATGAATTATGCATAATCCAATATCATATCCAAGTTAGTATTGCGCAATGCAGAGGTAACCCATCATCACTACATAGTATAAAACAAAGTCGCTTTCTCTGTCCCTATGTCCCTTTGTATGCTTAAATCTTTGAAACTACCAACGGCTTTTGATGCGGGTTTTTTTAATACATAGAGTGATTCAAGAGAAATGTTTATATGTATAATAACATTCATCAAATAGTGGAGTAGGTTATATATTTTATACCCGTGCGAAGCCGGAGCGGGTCGCTAGTTATTTATTATACTATATATTATACAACATCCGTGATCTCTACCTACCCCTCTACAGGGAATCAGGCGTGATGTATATATATGAAATTACTATTACTGATTAATAAGGTTAATTAGTTATTAATTATTGATTTCAATGTGAATTTAAAACTATGTACATCATCAACAGTCCTAAAAATCCTCTATATAATTTATAAGCCAAAATTGGTAATTCGAATCGATATAATAAAAAAAATTAGTTCAATGAAAGTCGATGAGTTATATTTATAACATGAGGTTAATAGTTTTAAAGTTAATTTTATTTTCGCGTGTTTTTAACATCTTGTAACCAGATAATCAAAGCTAGTTTTAAAGTTTCTTCGTTTATCATCATATATTTCTATTACTATAACCAGAAAATCATTGCTAGGCTGATTAAATGTAGGCCATCAGATAATCTAACTTGAACCCTAGTAACAAACCTGAACTGTGAGTAACTAGAGTCTAGATATCGATTTCTACATACATTCGACTCATACACGTGAGTATGAAATAATGTGTCATTTAATACCGAGACGATAAATGATAATGGATAATAGTTTTCCATTGTTTATCACACGTTACTTCTGTATGTGTACCATAATCTTTTCGATTGTTACATAGATACGAGCGTATATACATTCACGTCCTTTAATCCATTATTATAGTTCATCATCATCATCAGCCTGAAGTAATCCACTGTTGGACATAGGCCTCCCCCAAATGCCGCCACTTCTCCCTGGCAGTGGCCGTTCGCATCCATTCGATGCCGGCCAACCTGCGCAGGTCGTCTTCCCACCTTGCCGGGGGGCAAGTTAATATAGTTGCGGATTCTCAAAGAAAAACTACCCTACACAAAACTTAATTTACTAAAGATTTCGTATTTTATGCATGTTATATTTTATACAACACATCTACGGAAATAGTTAGTGCTTGTAAATAGCGACATGGCTTACCACCTGTCACATTGAGTACTAACTATCAGGTCAACACGTTCGGAGTAGCCATAGAATTACTACCTTCGCAATTGCGGAGATGGAAACCTGAACCTGTGACTACCCCGGGTTAATGGTCGTGAACGCGTTTGAAATCAAAACCATCATAAGGAAACCTGCCTATCCTTCGGAACATACCCAATGATCAACATTTACGTAGTGACATACCACTTGTTAAATTGGGTGCTGATTATCTTATGAAAATTTGGATTGTCATACTGAATTACTCTGCAATTTTGGAGATAAACACGTTATCTTCTGACTACCGCGCAAAAGTGTATGGTTGCGAAGCGTATGTTATTAACATCGTTTTCCAGACCGCAACTCGACTCTTATAGCTACAAGTTACTTGTAAAACGAGCATCGATGACACGTTGATACTGTGTATCGTCAGGTTAACTATCTGGTTAACATGGAATTCGTGGCTATAGAATCACTTAAACTGCATTTCCCAATATGTTAGATGCGAATCACTGATTACTCAGTAAAAAATACATAATTATAAGTAACTAGTGACCCGCTCCGGCTTTGCACGGTATAAAATAAATATATAGCCTACTCCACTATTAAATGGATGTTATTATACATATATAACTTCCTTTTGAATCACTCTATCTATTAAAAAAACCGCATCAAAATCCGTTGCGCAGTTTCAAAGATTTAAGCATACAAAGGGACATAGGGACAAAGAAAGCGACTTTGTCTTATACTATGAAGTGATTACTCATTAAATTATCGTGAAAGAAATTTGTTTTATTGTGTAGGTATGTTAAAGTAATAAAAGTGTTTCTTATACTAACCCACATGTAACGTTATTATTAAGCCACTGTGACGTTGCTCAGACGCTATTATATGGGTGCGGCAACCTTGAACCTTAATTGGGCCAACTTAGATGTGCTATGGAATCAGAATGCTAGATTCTATTCTACAAAAGTCCTGGATCTATTTAGTTTCTATATTTCATAGAAACAGGTACGAAGTTTTTCTCTTTTCTTTTGACTACCTCCGTGGCGCAATTGGTTGAGCACTTGAACGCTAATCGTGAGGTCCCGGGTTCGATTCCCGGTGGAGGCAGAGTTAAGAACTACGCTTTTCTTCTGCTTTCCAGCCTGGTTGTTGATTATATATGCTATATGTATATGTATTTATATATATATAATAAGTATATATTTCTTAAATATATGTTGGCTAGTACCCTTAACACAAGTCTTAATGAACTCACCAAGGGCACAGATAATAAAATAGTACAGTACAGCCAAGGGGCTAGTTCAATTAGTGTAATAATGTCCTAAATATTATTATTATTCTATATTTTGCAAAATATATTTTCCGTATAGCTCTGTCATTGAACCTATTGCCATTAACTTAGTTTCCTGAGTTTTTTATGTTTCGTAACAAAAATACATTTGCGTAATGCACCAACTATGTACAATGAGGGAAAACATCGTGAAGAAACCTACCTATTCTTTGGAATTAATTATAGTCAGTACTTGTAAGTGGCGACATGGTTTACTACGTGGTACATTGATTCCTGACCATGGTTCATGTTCCTGACTATGTGATAAAAAAAAATTAAGTTAGAGGTGTCATTATTAGTGTAATTAAAATCACTAATTTCGCAATTTCGCAGATGAACTCGCGAAGCTCTGACTACCCCGCAAGAGATAATGGTTAAAAAAGCTTTATGTCCAAATGTCTCATAAAATAATAATTGTCTAGTTGTACAGTTGCTATCCTTTGCAATTCTTCCTTCAACCCCATATTTAAAAAAACCAAAATATGCTAATTATCTCCCTTTTTTTCAAACATGTGGTGGTATGTGACTTAACAACTAAGGGATATACCCAAATTAGGAATAAGAATCCACTGACAATAGTATTCCAAACTATCACCAATATTCCAACACATGCACTTCATACACATCATTCTAATACTAATGAACAAGAATATCTCATCCTGAAAGGGATTAGAGGACATGGCATATACTTACATAACCTATATTTATTATCCCATACCATAGATAACATAATACTATACTGCCATAAGACATATAACAGTCAGATAGACGCTATATTGAATAAAGGTGACGTTAGGAGTACCAATAACCGCCGAGTGTATGAGAGGATGTATGAATATCAATGAAGCGAAAGTGGTCTGTCAGGATCGGGAAAAATGGGGATCCGTGATCTCTGCCTACCCCTACAGGGGAATCAGGCGTAATGTGTATGAATGTATACTGCCATACTATAGCTGGTAGTAAAGCACTGAGAAAACGTCATAAGTATAGCAGTGGCAGGATCTTGGTTGGTGGCGCATACTAGTCTGTGACATACATAGAATGCTAACTAGTTACCTTTTATCCTGGCATGTTGCACTAAGTGAATTACAGACTATGGGTCCATGGAAGTGTGTCATAGCGACCTGTCCCCAACCATTATTCTCATAGATCAACACAATAAATAAATCATCCTAAAATAGCTTAAAGTAACCAACTAGATTTTATATCTCTGAGGTTCTGTCCTAAAAGGGGTTCAGGGACGTGATTTTAGTGTAATTTTTGGACAAAATTTAGTATCTAAATAGTTAAGATCAGTAGTCATTCAAGCTACTACATCTCCCAATGGAAGTTTGATATTTATAACAATAGACATTACTCAATAACAAGTCAAAAATTTAATGTAAACTGCTAATATTTGTCATATGAGGATAAGTAATGTACCTTGACACTGATACATCTGTTCACAGAGATAATTTGTTTTATCCACCTCCTCAGGATTATGTGTGTAAATTTAGAAGATACATACACTACCTTACTCTACTATGTATCTTTCAAATTGAGATTGTATATAAATATATATGAGTTAAGTGGAAGGGCGGTTACGTAGGGGCCGGCCTAATAAGACATAATATAACAGTCAGATAGACACTATATTGAAAAAAGGTGACATTAGGTGTACCTACAACCGCCAAGAGTGTATAAGAAAATGTATGAATGTCAATGAAGCGAAAGAGGTCTGTCAGGATCGGGACAAATGGGGATCCGTGATCTCTGCCTACCCCTCTACTGGGAATCAGGCGTGATGTGTATGTATGTATAAACCTTTGTAATTTCTTTCAGCAAGGGAAAGTAATGCGTCATCTGCATGGGTGATGGTGTATATGAATTGATATACACTTTCTGTCATATTGGGTATAAACTGGAAGCATGTTATTTTGGTACTCCATACATTCATAGTTGTAATTGGTGAATAAAAGCACTTAGAAAGTTGTTTTAGTACTGCAGAGGAGGTATTAAAAGAAACTAATTTGTACTGTATTTGTGGTCTATTTTATTTCAAATAACTTCAATATATTTGGGTGCTCAACTAATCACAGAATTTTTAACAAAAAATTCCTTTAGAGCTAGGATAACATTCAATCAGGCGATACCATTCAATTGATCTTGACATAATGGCTTACATACACCAAAGTGCAAATATTAACAATGTGATTGAACATAATTATTTGAGGAATCTACACAATAGATACACTGCAATTGTACTACAACAATCAAATATGCAATATTAGTCACCAATCACCAACTATCCGCACATAGACAGCCATACTAGCATTACATAACAGCTTCCAAGAAACCAAAGTCTCTAAGACAAGTGGTACAAGGAAATATTTTTGCAACATTTTCCCTGTAGTTTACATGTAGTGTTATCACAATACCTAGCTTGATTTATATGAAATAGATTTAGAATGTAGTTACTGCAAGAGAGAAATGTACTTTGACAGCTGTCAGATAACCTTGGCCTCACAGCAAAATCTAGGTCATTACATAATGTCACTGGCTGAAAATGTGACATAATCATTGATTTTTGAAAAAAGAACTATTAGATGCTCTTTTTCACAGGAATTAGCATTTCTCATCATAGCAAGCTATTATGTAACACTTCACAATACTTTAATGAAACAAATATTTATTGGAATCACTGTTTAACGCTTTATTTAACTAAAATAAGTTACTAGTTTCGTTTTCGCTCTAATAATACATGATTTGATTTATCGCGCAACGGAGAACTGTGTAAGGGTGGAATCACAGTGGTAACATACTTATACTAGGGTCTTACAAGAGCTTCTTGATCTCGTCATATAGCACAAGCACAAAGGCACCACCGGTACCACGGAGGACGTTGGAGAAGGCTCCCTTGAAGAAGGCGCCGCCTCCCTCGGTCTTGGCGATGGTGGCCCAGCAGTGGATGGTGTTCTTGTACAGGATGTCAGCCTTGGCGCGGCCAGACTGCATCATCATGCGCCTACGGACTGTGTCGAAGGGATACGAGATGATACCGGCGACGGTGGTCACGGTCTGCGCGATGGCCCAGCTGATCACGAGCGGTGTGTTCTTGGGGTCGGGCAACATGCCGCGGGCGGTGTCGTAGAAGCCGAAGTAGGCGGCGCGGTAGATAATGATACCCTGCACGGACACACCGAATCCTCTGTACAGACCGACGAGACCGTCAGACTTGAAGATCTTGCTGATGCAGTTGCCGAGACCGCTGAACTCACGTTGGCCGTCACCCTTGCCGACGTCGGCGGCTAGACGGGTACGGGCGAAGTCCAAGGGGTACACGAAGCAGAGAGAAGTGGCTCCGGCAGCACCACCGGACGCGAGGTTACCAGCGAAGTACCTCCAGAACTGGGTGTTCTTGTCGACTCCACCGAGGAACACCTGCTTGTACTTGTCCTTGAAGGCGAAGTTGAGGGCTTGTGTGGGGAAGTACCTGATGACGTTGGCGAAGTTTCCACGCCAGAAGGAGAGCAGGCCCTGCTCTTTGGGGATGCGCACGAAGGCGTCCACGATGCCCTTGTAGCGCTGGTCGGCGGAGATCTGCTTGCTCACATGCTGGACCTGCAGCAGCAGCTTGACGCGCTCGATGGGCGCGACGGCGGTCTTGGAGACAGCGGCGGACACACCACCGGCGATGAAGTCCTTGGCGAACGCGACGGGATCGGCGAGGTTCGACATTTTGTTTTACGTATAGTGATCTGGCGGAAAACTACTGGAGCACTCGCGGGATGGAGTAATCACGAAACACTGTCTCCCGAATTGATTCAATGGGAGATATAGGAGTATTTTCGTGACCACGGGAGCACAGGGGTAGGAGTGTGCTTTTTTTAATTTCGATCGATCACGTTCTATCGCTAGTCTGCCCGGAGGAGCGGCGCAAAAGGAGGATGGGGCACTTGCTGCCAACCTAGCAGCAAAAGTACCACGAGGTCAGAATGGCCAGACTAAAACTTATTAAAATGCCCACAGTTCCGCTAACAAATTTTGTTACAAAATCGTCTTATATGGAGTATTGCTTTGTTTTATTACTTCATATACACCAAATGTATTTAAGGAATTATCTTTTATGCAATTTAATGAATAGGTATGCCAAGATTATTAAAAAGGTAATCAAAAATAATGCATAACATAAATTTTAATGGTAACCCTAATTAATGACTTGTCAAACTACGTTCCATTACCGAACGTAATTAATAATGTTGTTAGCCTATATAAGTCGATAATTTTAAAACTATTATTTCGTGTAAAAGGAAAAGCAATAGTTTATAATAATGATATAGTTTTGTTCATTAAAATGACTAAAATTCAAAGATATGCACTGAATCATCTATATGAATGTTGTTGAACGAAACGTAATTGATCGATTTTTGGCTTATTCAGTGTTGTAATACTAAAATATTTTGTAAAAACGGCGGTGTGAAATTAAAAAAACACATTTTAAGGTAGATAAAAAATAAACTGTGTGTAACTGAATAATACTTACAAATAACATATAAATAATTAATATAAAATTTTAGGATAGATGTCTACCTGAACTTCAATAATAATCTTAAAACAGAAAATGTAGCTGAAAATTAATAGTTATGCATTATGTAGTTATGCAGTAGTCATAAAATCAAAAAATATATTCCCAAAGTTCTGTTAACTTAAAAAAGAAAAGACGTGAACATATTTAATGATCTTAACGCATTTTGAATCTATGATAGAGGCCATACATTTGATAAATATTACTTTGCAAAATTGTTTGACATATTAAACTTTACTTATTTGATATATTAAATATTTTCTCAGCATAGTGGGCATTGATTACCGATACTACCATATCACCACGCAATTCTTCATTCTCTTTCAAGACAAGCAGTTATTTATTATGTTACGATGACGTAAGTAAATGGTAGTATATTAACACACGACTAATAAATCTAATAATTTCTTCATTCAATCCGAGAAATCCATTAATAGTGGCGATAGTATGAAAAATATATTTACAATATTAATGTGCTGATGAAATAAATCATAATGCCTCTACATTTTTTTTTCTTCATTAAGCCATTCACCACTAAGGTTATATTGGCTGAAAAACAAACACTGATGCCTTGGCATTTGCAATTCTTGTTATTCAGTCGCCATGGTTACACCAACGCTGCCAGCCGCTACAACCGAAAAAAAACGATTCTTCTCTTGATTCGGTTCGCTCCAGTTGAGTATCCAAATATAATCCCGAAGCAAACATATTTAGCCAGTTTGGCATCACAATTGACTAAATATTCAGCCGAAAATAATTATTTGTAATTTCAACTTTCACTGAGCTGCTGACTTTGGTGACGAACCATAAACGACTATGCCTAAACTTATTATCAAAAGAAAATTCAATGAAGTTATCGTTTAATATGGCAATATTAATTAATATAAATTTAACTTTAAAGTTAGCTGCTGATGTTGGCTAAAAGTCAAGGAAACGGAACCGCACGGTTAGAGATCGCGCCACATACGGTGGCAGTTGGAGGCGTCGCCACAGTCGCGTAATTCAGTGTTACCAGTAAACACGCCAAAACTAGCACTCACTGTGCCATACGGCTCGAAAACATTATAGGTTTCATTTGTAACGATCTTTGGTTGCAGAGCTATAAACTCAAATAAAACAAATTAATATATCAAAGTCAAAATATGTTTATTATACTATTTCAAACATGATTAATAATTAACGGGACTTATCCTTCTTATTATATATTACATATATTATGTGTTCCTTCACTCTGTCCGCAATAGACCGTTTAGTCTGTTCGACATAGGATTTCCCACAGCTGCAATCAATCTTATACACACCCTTATATCTTATATCATGAGTATAAATCGCGAATCTCTTAAAACTATTATTTCAAACATGGCACTGAGCATTGTCTTTACATATTTTTTACCGAGGTTAGATCAGCGGAGACCCTAGCTTGGAGAAGAACTAACAAGAAACTCCGGAAATCAATTTATTATAATCACCCTTAACAAACATAAAAATTACAAAGAGTGGGCAAAAAACACAACGCTGGTAATACTAAATTTACTTTTCATACAAAATAACACGCAATGGCGGAAACGTCAAATTTAGTTCCAAGTTTGGCTACTGCCACCGTATGTGGCGGGGGTACTCTACGTAACCTCCTGATCTTGAGCCGGTGACAACCATTGACATTTTAAAAATGTCGTATGTCAGTACTTTTTGACAGAAGACATGTACACGATAAAGCATTGTTTTTATTTTCGTTTGTTGTAATCGTTGCGTGTATTGAACTACGAATATTTGTACCTTATATTCGAATTATATATCGTTGGAATACTATTTATCAAGGCTTTAGCCACAGAATTCAGCAACTTGAGCTTTTCAACTATACAAATGAAAAATTCGGCGATGGGCCGAGTTGGATCACCTTCGGTGAGCACCGAGGACGACAGCGGCGCTGGACATGCCTTGGTGGACTTCCTCATGCAACTAGAGAACTATAACCCTTCAATTCCTGATGCTGTTGTTGCTTATTATCTAAACCAATCCGGTTTCGAATCTCAGGATCCAAGGTATGTAAATTAAGGATATATGTATTACATTGTAGTACTTTCTTAATATTACTCATTTAACATTACATATATTCTTCTCATCGTGGGTGTACAGTGTGAAGAACAAAGCATGTATGAGAAGGCTGTGAATTAAGTAAGAGAGATTTGTCAGGATAGTTCCAGGTGGCGATTGAAAATCTGTCTATATTTTATGGGTAGTAGTGGCATGACTAAACTATGTATTGAACTAGTTTTGCAATTTGAGTGTTAAGTAAAAGATTGCCTTCTATCTAGCATGTTATAATAGACAACTTAAGCACTAATAATTTTCTAAGGTATTCATTGTGTTAGCCACTAATTACCCATACACATGTCACATGAGATACAAAAAAAAACCAAATGTGTTGTGAACGCGAATAAGAAATCTATTAACCCTTGCGGGATAGTTAGAGGTTCAGATTTCCATCACTGCAATTGCGAAGGTAGTAATTCTATGGCCGCCTCAAACCCACATGTGTTAAAGCAGATAGTCAGTACTCAATGTGACTGGTGGTAAGTCATGTCGCCATTTACAAGAACTATTACCTGTACCATAAGATAATGATGTATGTATTAGTCAATAATAAATCATATTAAGGTATTTCAAATTTACAAATTATCTAGTATGTTACAGCTTACCAAGAAAATTAAATAATGATGATGAACACTTTCTGTTTGTTGCAGGCTAGTTCGCCTTATAGCCCTGGCATCGCAGAAGTTCCTCTCAGACATAGCCAATGACGCCCTCCAGCACTGCAAGATGCGCACTTCCACGCAGGTGCCGAGCTCCAAGAATCCCAAAGGTGGGAAGGAAAAGAAGTATGTGATGACGATGGAGGACCTGGTTCCGGCACTCCAGGAGTATGGCATCACGGCCAGGAAGCCACACTATTTCGTCTAAATATCTTTTTCATGTAAGGATAATTCACAAGTGTGATGACATTGATTTTCACTCTTGTAAATATGCTCAGCATTACAAATATTGCAACTAAACAAAGAATATGATAAATTAAACCCTTTGAACGCTACGTCCTCCGTAGATCGAAAATACCGATAATAATAGTGTCACGGATTGGTTATAACTTCATAGTTCTTTGAAATATGACAAGATTTGACCAACAGATACACTTTTGCCAACTAAAAAGCTGTTACCTATGAAAGGAATCCGGATGCCTCCCAAACTTCATTCTTAATTCCTTTTATAGGTAACTGGACGTCTGAGAGGTTAATCTGGTGTATTTCCTAAAATTTTAGGAGTTGTGAAGTAATGTTGAGCATATTTTGGGTAGAGAATGATGTGTTTGGATGTCTGACAAAAAGTGTTTGTCTTATGCATAGACTTTATGTAAGTGTAAGTAAAATGTTTTAATGTATTGGTTAAATAAAACTTCAATGACTAAGGAATCAGCATTTTAATAGCCCTATAAACTATAAGATAAATAGGACATACAGAATATAACATGCACTTGTTATGTTGATGAATAATGGATTAAACACACATTAATTTCATTGAGTAAACTTGCCTTTTACTGAGTATAGGTATAGTCATTACTAGTACAATGCAGCCATGCACACCTACTTACAAACATCAGAAATTCATATAAAAACTTAATCTATGTTTTATTAACTATGTGAGACCAGGTCATATCACGATAAATTTATAAAGATATCTGATTACCTTTATTTTGCCCGACGTTTCAACCCAGTTGCATAGGCCGTGGTAGCGGGAAGACTAGGTGTAGTCTCAGCTAATGTCTGTCTACCCTAGTGTTGTAAAGAACTCGAGTCTTTGAGTCCTAAATTTAGAGCTCGACTCTGCATTACACGACTCGACTCATAACAATAAGACTCCTAAGAATAAAGAACTCAAGTCTATATGAGCTCTTGAACGCGAGACTCGAGTCTTCTTTAGCGCTCGAGTCCTTTTTACGCGCCGAGTCGCGCTCGAGTTCTTTTCCGCTTTGAGTCATTCTTTTTAAAGCAGCCAATAATTATGCAAATTCCTGAGATTAGCGCGTTCTACCAAACAAATAAACTCTTCAGCTTTATTATATAAGTATAGACAATTATTCTAAATAAATCACTGTCAGCATTTCGAAGACCAGTTTGAAGAAGACTCGAGCTCTTTTAAGACTCGAGCTCTTTTAAGACTCAAGCTCTTTATAAGACTCGAGTCACTCGAGTTCTATTTAAGGTTTCGAGTTCAATAATGGCGCTCGAGTCTTCATGATAGGACTCAGACTCGGCTCGACTCAAGACTCCGAGTTCAGTTAGTTCACTGAGTCTTAGAAAATTGAGTCGAGTCTATCGAATAAGACTAAAAGACTCGAGTTCTTTACAACACTAGTCTACCCTCACAATTTTTTTTAATTCATAGCACAACACAATACACTCACACTGCCACTGCTAATAATTTTAATAATGAAAACCAAAAAGCTTGTACATAGGACTCTTCAATTACCTCATGAAGCTATGTACATTTCTTCAATCTTTTATGATAGTAGTGCAATGGTGCGGACTAGGAGCATCAGTCTATAGAATGTTCAATTTCTAGATGTGCATATGAAAACGAGTGTGATGTGTCTATATACCAATCTATATCTATATATGTCACACAAAGTTTTTATGACAAAAGCACATAGGTAAGCAAGCAGGTATTGAATTAAACCAAACAAATTTATAATAAAAAACAAATTAACAAATATAAATTTAAAATAAAGTTTAAATATATTTTAAAATTCCTTATTTTATTACAACTTCCACAGTATTGTAAAATTG
The DNA here is from genome assembly GCA_030578115.1 of Leucoptera coffeella. Classification (NCBI taxonomy): domain Eukaryota; kingdom Metazoa; phylum Arthropoda; class Insecta; order Lepidoptera; family Lyonetiidae; genus Leucoptera; species Leucoptera coffeella. Next base: position 165,328 of record JAMBLF010000478.1, read on the forward strand.
CTTAATTGCAAGGACGAAGGACTTTGGGTGGTTTGGAAGTTGAAAAGAAAAACTAGTCAATTGCATTTAAAGCCATAATACATCTCTTTCTTATCTGGAGGCCACTAATACCATATCATATGGTGTCCTAGAGCCCGTCTTGTACAGGCGATGCATGGCAACCACCTTTAGGTCCACTGAGATATAGATATAGGATTGAAATTTCAGAGATGGGCTTTCAGGCCTCTGACTACCTCGCCATAGTAAAAGTCGTGAAGCGTATGTATGTATGAGATATAGGATTGGGGCTGTTCCTTTGCTCGCGTTCTTAGGGCAGAGCGTAGGTATGGAAACCTATTTTGTTTTCTCGCAGGAAGCGAGTGAGTGCCCAGTGTTGATCTGAGCCCTCCATGATAGCCTTATCCTACCTGAATTGTGTTCCTGGCGGATATTATTTGGATATTTCTTTGACGACCTCCGTGGCGCGATCGGTTAGACACCTGAACGCTAATCGTGAAGTCCCGGGTTCGATTCCCGGTGGAGGCAGAGTTAAGAACTACGCTTTTCTACTGCTTTCCAGTCTGGTCGTTGATTATTTATGCTATATATGTATTTATCTATGTATAATAAGTATACATTTCTTAAATATACGTTGACTAGTACCCTTAACAAAAGTCTTAAATGTACTTACCAAGGGACTAGTTCAATTTGTGTAATAATGTCCAAATATTATTATTATTTCTGTCTATACCACGAACCAAATATAAAGAGGACCCGGCGCAAGGAGCGGTTCCCGTTACGCGGAGCGGAAGCCAAATGGCGAGTTTTAACTGGTGCGGAGTCTAAAAATGTGTTGTAGAAAGAAGATACCTAATTTGATTGGCCGATGCCGTGTTTTCATTGGTTGTAATATCCCCCTCCATCACGCGTACCTCGTTTCACCCCGCGTAATGCCACGCTAGTTTCAATACAAATATTGCGTAAGGCCCACTCCTCTTATTAATTACTCCATGGTCTATCTATACTATAAGAAGAGAGGAGGTTGTCCTAATGACTGAGCTGGTCTACCAGGCAATCTCAATGTCCAGATTGTTAGGGTGATAACTGTTCTGCTCTAGTAACATAAGGGGATACTATGACAGAATAAGTACAAGTAAAATTCGACGTAGCTGTTGTTTTGGGGCTTGGCTCTGTATCAGTGGGTACAGGGTTCGAATCCCGCTTGAGCATGTTCCAATGGAATTGAAGTTTAATGAATTTCTATGTACATTTTCGTAATAAAAACACATTCACGAAATGCATCGAATTATACGGTGAGGGATAACATCGTGAGGAAACCTACCTGTTCGTCGAACAGGTAATAGGTAGTGCTTGTAAATGGGGACATGGCTGACCACCTGTCACATTGAGTACTGACTATCTGGTTAACACGTGGGTTCGAGGTGTCCATAGAATTACTACCTTCGCAATTGCGGAGATGGAAACCTGAAATTGTCGTGAATGCGTTTGTTTTTTTGTAAGTACAAGTGTCCCAGAAGTCATACAAATCTCGTATGTTATAATAGAACTTTGAAGTCTTACAGTTTCACAATACAGTACACAGTAACATAACTTTAAGAAAATATACAATTTGAAATAAAAAATGGTTTTATAAAAAGTTTTTATTTTATTATACAAATCACGATCACTTTTAACATGTAAATTGGGATTACATTTGATTTATTTCAACTATTATATTACGAGTACCCTGTAAAATAAATTTAAATAACGAGTTAAAAATAACCCTGTAGTCATTGACTTGATTTGAAAGAATATAACTTTAGCAATCATAGAATCGAACGAATATATAGCTTATATAACAATAATATAACGAATTTAACAACTAGTTTCTTTTACATAGTGTGAATAAGTAACATATCACTACTATACACATATTGATAAAATATACAAACACTTCACGACCCTAATATTTGGCTAGATAGTCAGATCTACGTAACTATTTCCTCAATTGCGGAGTCACTTAACTTGATAAACTTTTACCTCACTGCAGAAATGACATGTTTAACAAATTGCAAAAATGAATACGGCAATTTTTAATGCAATGCTAATTGCTAGATCCACCACACAAGGTAAAGATCCCGATATTGCGCACAGTCGCTAACAGCTATGATAACTATAGAGTTTGACCAGACTTCCATTAAGTTCCTGCTGATAGTAACCAGTTGGACTTCAGGAAGACACTTAATCAAGCGCAGGTATCACCCTCACTCATCCACCAGGTCATCAAGATTGCCTGGACTATCACAGTCATCAGAACCTCTCTCCTACACGCAACACCACACACTTCACGTAGGTTCCAGCTCTCGCCTATACCCGGCGGGAGAACAAACGGTCCCCGTAACCCTGGTTCGCGCGATGGATCAGTAGTTTGATTTTGATTTTATGTATGCATTATTTTTACAATACCCTACTATACTACCCTCTGTGAGCCGCCAGCTGAAAATCGGCGGATTTACTAAGCTCGCGCTCCGTAGATTCCCGCCGAGCTGGACGCCATTTGGGATCTCCACGGCACGCTTAATGTAACTGACATTAAATTGTGATTTTGAATTTTATTGTAATTGTTAATTTTATATGTCTTTTTTTATTTTTGTATAATGTGGAATCTCAATAAAGAATTATTATAATTATTATTAGTTCGTCAAGTTCTTACTGGCCGCCGTCCACGATGTGGGTAAGGAGCTGGTTAGGTAGGCTAAGTTCAAGGGCGACTCGAATCCCAAGCCCATTCTCGGAGATGGGTGCAGACCACCCCACGGACGAGTTAGATTTTATGATCCTTATGTTGAATAAAAACCATTTCATGTCGTAACTTTAACAGGGAACCAGTGTTGGATAAATTTCAACTCACTGAATGTACGACATTGGTACTTTAATGAAAATGTAAATATTAAGGGAAAGTAAGCCTAAGCAGACTACGTATAAAATGTAAGACTTGAAAATGGTTGCCTATTTAGAATTACCTATAAATCTATAAGTATGAAATAAGGGAAAAATAAGAATTCAATCTCTTGCTACACCTCTGCAACGAGACTAAAGTGTCGTGCTTAATACATTTCAACACTTTTCGCTGAAGTGCCGTTCGATAAAATGTTGTCTGTTTTGTACTCCTAGATTCTGACTACCTTATGCAACATGTGTAAATTTATAACATACATAACATAGACACACACGCAACTGGGTCGAAACGTCGGGCAAAATAAAGGTAATCAGATACCTTTATTAATTTATCGTAATATGACCCGGTCTCACATAGTAAATAAAATGAGTATAAATCGCGATTGTTTAAAAATAACATTTGAGTAACACATCAATTCTACAGTGAGGGACAATATTAGAAAGAAATCTGATTGTGGCATAGAACATCACGTTGGATATTGAATATATCTGGTAAAACGTGAATTCGGAATTCACAATTACGAAAACAAAAAACGTGAATCTCTGACTACCCTGCATTAAATAATGGTTCTAAAGTGTAAGGTATATATGTACATAGTTAGAATACATACTAGAATTTAATGAGTTAAAACTCTATATAACTATAAAACTTACAGTTTTATCACAGCTTTTAGCATGGTCTCAATATCATATATTGATAAAGCATTCAATTTCAAAAACAACTATCTATATTCTAATTTTTAATTTAATAATTAAAGTAATATTACTTTTCATATCACAAGTGATGTATACGAATTATCCTTTCACAATAACCCTCTGCCCTTATCGTTTGTAATTCCCTTCATGGAACAATAGAACAAATAACCGTCTAGCATCAACCTTCGCGTGTTACTCCATATAATTGTAGTGTTGACATACAAAAGTCATCTATAATCCTATTCTTTATACAGTACAGTACAGAGTAAGAGATAAATAGGTATCGGAACTAGGTCTATAAATCACTACATTGTATAAACAAAGTCGCTTTCTTTGTCCCTATGTCCCTTTGTATGCTTAAATCATTGAAACTACGCAACGGATTTCGATGCGGTTTTTTTGAATAGATAGAGTGATTCAAGAGGAAGGTTTATATGTATAATAACATCCATTAAATAGTGCAGTAGGCTATATATTTTATACCCGTGCGAAGCCGGAACGGGTCACTAGTATTTCATAATAAGAAATACGTTTATAATGCACAGCCTATCAATTTAAATATTCATCTTTGACTAGAATTAACATTGATATTACATATTTAAAACAGCCTAAATACTCATAGTATAAGATTACTCTAATTATAATTATAGACATACATACAATTAGTTCTTCAACTGCACACACAATTTTGTATTATCCATTTTTAATGGTTGAGTTCTTTCATATTGTCCCGAGTTTTATTGATTGGTCTGTAAACAAAAATACAAAATATTATTGTATACATAAATATAGCTGTAGCCTAGTGGATAAGACCTCAGACTTCTTATGAGAAACGTTGAGAAATGACGTTCGAATCCCGGCTCTGGCATGTACCAATTAATGAAATTTAAATACGCGAATTTCATTTAGGTACATAATTTAGTCGCTAACGGTGAGGGAAATCATCGTGGGGAAACCTGCCTATCCCTTGGAATAGGTAATAGCCAGTGCCTATTTACGGCGATACGGTTCACTACCTATCACGTTGGGTGCTGTCTATCTACTGAAACGCGACTTTCGAGTGACCCATACCTAACATGCCTTCGAAGTTTCGGAGATGGGCATTCAAGCCTAGTACTACCCCACCACAATAATTTTTGGTATTTTTAACCAACAATTTTCTCAATATAGCATATCATGTGACAGATTGATATTTTGAAGAATAGACAGGTTTTACTGAGCATCTGTATGTATTTCATACATATTATTGAAATACATACAGAAAAGTTCCTTTAGTACATGATGTCAGTGTATGTATGTAGATATAGTATTATAGTAAGTTCAATATGCTTGTATATTCAATACAAACATATATTTACCTCCTTTAATCCCTTTCATGGGTAGAGAGCATGTAAGACAGATGCTTGGTCACACATTAATATTGGGGTGGCAGGTTGTTAGCCCATCACCTACTATTGATCTCTAGTCCATTACTCACCTCTTAGAATACCAGGGCCCTTACTCCACTAATTCATTTTAGCCAAAATATTACTTCAGTATCGATACTGTAATACTTCAGTGGCCGTAATTTGACATTTATGGCACTCCACTAACAAATTTTGGCCACTGAGGCACTATCGAACTACATCTGAAGTACTTATGTGTCCGAAGTACGCTATTGAGGTACAACTGTGGTTGTCAAAATATTAGCAGAGTGCCACTTTTACAGCCGCGATGCAGAAGTAACGCAGTAGCGACGCAGTTGTGGCTGTCAAAGTTAATTAGTTGAGTAAGGGCCCAGGCTAAGGCAGCTAGTTAACATTCTATTCAAGAACCTTACCTTCTCAAATATAGCCGTCATATAGTCCATAACAGGCAACTTCTTGGTGGCCATCCGAAGGCTGTACTCCAAGCAGCCATCGCTCAGCAGGCGGTAGTGGCGCTCCAAGGCACACGGCACTGGCTCTTTTAGACAGGGCAGTGGCGCTATACATTTGGACCTGGTTTTCAATAGCTTCTGACAAGCGTCAAATTTACCTGGAAAAAGCCATTAAAAACCTTTCTTACATTCATGTCTTTTGTTACATTATAGGATGAACCTTGGTGAGATAAAATAATGTCAACTAGCTCTCATTCTTCTCGATATTATGTAAGAGGCGACTAAGGGACGTTTATCAATTAACGCTATGAGGCGATTCGCTGGCAATCTGTCACCAAGGTTCCATGTGACATCACTAAACTGTTACCTAGGAAGCTTATCGTGAAGCATAATCTGTCCTCTCCGGAAGGAATTGAAAGATGTGAATGAATATGTAGCATATACAAAAATCCATTAAAGAAATAAAATTACAGAAATATACTTTATTTCATTTCAGCTTGACATAGTTTCTGATTAGTGACGCTCATTATCGCATTAGTAATAGGGTTGTGCGGCATTATTTGTAGACGCTATATTGAAAAAAGGTGACGTTAGGAGTACCTATAACGCCGAGAGTGTATGAGAGGATGTATGAATGTCACTGAAGCAATAGTGGTCTGTCAGGATCGGGTCAAATGGGGATTTGTGATCTCTGCCTACTTGTCTACAGTGAAGCAGGCGTGATGTGTATGTATGTATGTATTTGTAGAAACAGATTACTAAACGCGTTTTCTTGGACACCTCCTTACAAGGACATGTTAGAAAATTCTGTAGATTGTTACTAATAAATTTAGGCTACAGCTTAGCATGGGGTATAAAATATACACCACTACTTCCCCAACAGGATACGCGAATTAAAATAATAACAAGAAACAAAAAAAATGAAATACTATCTAGTAAAATAGTAATGGTGACAGAACACAACATAAGGAAACCTACCACTTCCATGGGATAGGATCTTTAGTACATTATTTAGGAACTGTGACAGAAAACATTGTCAGAAAACCTGCCTATCCTTTGGGATAGGTGATAGCCAGTGCCTGTATACAGTGATATGGTTCACTACCTATCACGTTGGATGATGTCTAGTTAGTGAAACACGGGCTTTGAGTGGCTCCAAACCTTAAATGCCTTCAAAATTTCAAAGATGGGCATCAAACCTCTGACTACCTCGACCACAATAAAAAGGGAGTATGTATACACTACTTGTGATGAGTATGTATCACTACATAGTATAAAACAAAGTCACTTTCTTTGTCCCTATGTCCCTTTGTATGCTTAAATCTTTGAAACTATGCAACGGATTTTGATGCTGTTTTTTAAATAGATAGAGTGATTCAAGAGGAAGGTTTATATGTATAATAACATCCATTAAATAGTGGAGTAGGCTATATATTTTATACCCGTGCAAACCCTGGGGTCACTAGTGTTAAATAATAATCATACCTTCCTCAACTGAAGTGAGACCAGTACTGTGAGCAAGAAGAAAGGATGCTTTGTCATCAGAATGCACGGTCAGGAACCCTAGCTCATGTGATAAAGGTTTACCAGTTTCAGGGTCCCATGTAGCGCCAGCATACACAAACATTGGTTGGCCTGAAAATAGTCAAAAATTCATTTAAATTGTAAAACTCATTACTTTCATACATACATACGCTTCACGACTTGTGTATACACACTCCCTTTTCTTATTATGGTAGGGTAATCAGAGGCTTGAATGCCCATCTCCGAAATTTCAAGGGCATGTTAGGTATGGGTCATTCGAAGCCCGCATATCACTAGATAGACAGCACTCAACGTGATAGGTAGTGAACCGCATCGCCGTATATAGGCACTGACTATTACCTATCCTGAGGGATAGGCAGCTTTCCCCGATGTTTTCTCTCACTGTTTACTTTCATGTTAGAGAAAATAATAATATTTTAATAGTATGACCTATTCTTCAGATAGTCTATCTATCTAATCCAACATAGAACATCAGCTTATGCCAGATGAATATGTAGAAATTTTATAACAAGCACATTTCACCTCATAGTTTTAAAAAGTTAAGCAATAACTTGTGCCAGTTATGAAAGTTCAATTAAGATTCAAATCACACATATATCAAACTCACGTCTTACACTTAAAATAAATGTACTTAGGTTTCATTGGTTTACCAGAGTCACTAAAAGGTACTTATAAAATACACCAAACCACTGAGGTGTAAAATATAGCTGGGCCCTTACTCCACTAATTCATTTTAGCTACAATATTACTTCAGTATCAATACTGTAATACTTCAGTGGCCGTAATTTGACACATTTAGCACTCCACTAACAAATTTTGGCCACTGAAGCGCTATCGAACTACATCTGAAGTACTTCTGCGTCGGAAGTCTAATAAAGCTACTCCACTAACCAAACATCCGTCCATGTCAGTTCAATAGCCTTATATTTGGTACTCCACTATTGACATTTCTATACTTGAGTGCCACTGAACACCACTGAAGCGCCACTGACTCGCTATTGAGGCACAACTGTGGCAATCAAGATATTAGCAGCAGAGAGCCACTTTTACAGCCGAGACGCAGAAGTAACGCAGTAGCGACGCAGTTGTGTGGCTGTCAAAGTTAATTAGTGGAGTAAGGGCTCTGGTGCTTTGGGGGTAGGTACCTATGTAATTTATGGTACGAGGGTATCAGACGCTAGAAGGGTAGTCCAATTATAAGCATTTGGTCAATATTTTCAAATATTAGTTCTACCATTCTAAAAGCAGGTACTAAAAAAAGTAACGACTAACCTTTACAAAATATTTAAAAAAATTTCAAACTACCTCCCTTACGAAATCCCAACTTTAAGCATGGAAACTATCTTATTCATTGCGCGCTCATACAAAAAGTATATATAAAAAAACTAACAAAGGCAACAAAAATCCAATGTTCCGTGGAAGACGAAGTCGCAAATGTGTGGATACGTTCCCTTTCCATTCTTTGTGCACCACCTACCCGCTAGCCAAGCGAGAGGCTTGACAGCTTTGTGAAGCACCATTGTAAAAAATATATTATTTTAAAAGACCATACTAATATTAAAAAAATTACAAATTACACAAACAATTTAAAAGAATTCATAAAATAAGCTGTTAGAGATCGCGCTACATAAGTTGGCAGACGGCAAACTTAGAGTACCCGCCACATAAGGTGGCAGTAGCCAAACTTGGAACTAAATTTGACGTTTCCGCCATTGCGTGTTATTTTGTATGAAAGGTAAATTTAGTATTACCAGCGTTGTGTTTTTTGCCCACTCTTTGTAATTTTTATGTTTGTTAAGGGTGATTATAATAAATTGATTTCCGGAGTTTCTTGTTAGTTCTTCTCCAAGGGTCTCCGCTGAACTTCTTCTTCTCAATCGTTACGCTCTTATCAGAGCGGTCGTGGTCTTCATGACGTGGCATCTTGAGCAGCCGAAATGGTTGGTGAACTAACCTCGGTAAAAATATGTAAAGACAATGCTCAGTGCCATGTTTGAAATAGTTTTTTTACATACATACATACACATCACGCCTGATTCCCTGTAGAGGGTTAGGCAGAGATCACGGATCCCCATTTGTCCCGATCCTGACAGACCACTTTCGCTTCATTGACATTCATACATTCTCTAATACACTTTCGGCGGTTATAGGTACTCCTAACGTCACCTTTTTTCAATATAGCGTCTATCTGACTGTTACATATATGTCTTATTAGGCCGGCCCCTACGTAACCGCCCTTCCACTTCACTCATATATATTCCTTTTGTCAATATATAGTTTTTTTAATTTGTACTTAGATCATAAAATAACTTTCAAAGAGAGCTTATGATTTTTATTCAAAATAGGCCCATTTTGAATAAAAATATTTTGACTTTTGACTTTGGTATATTAATTTGTTTTATTTGTGTTTATAGCTCTGCAACCAAAGATCGTTACAAATGAAACCTCAATATAATGTATCGAGCCGTATGGCACAGTGAGTGCTAGTTTTGGCGTGTTTACTGGCAACACTGGATTACGCGACTGTGGCGACGCCTCCAACTGCCACCTTATGTGGCGGGTACTCTAGAACTAAATTTGACGTTTCCGCCATTGTGTGTTATTTTGTATGACAGGTAAATTCAGTAATACCAGCGTTGTGTTTTTTGCTCACTTTCTTTGTAATTTTTATGTTTGTTAAGGGTGATTATAATAAATTGATTTCCGGAGTTTCTCGTTAGTTCTTCTCCAAGCTAGGGTCTCCGCTGAACTAACGTTGGTAAAAAATATGTAAAGACAATGCTCAGTCCAATGTTTCAAATAGTTTTTTTACATACATACATACACTTCACGCCTGATTCCCTGTAGAGGGGTAGGCAGAGATCACGGATCCCCATTTGTCCCGATCCTGACAGACCACTTTTGCTTCATTGACATTCATACATCCTTTCAAACACTCTCGGCGGTTATAGGTACTCCTAACGTCATCTTTTTTCAATATAGCGGCTATCTGAATGTTATATGTCTTATTAGGCCGGCCCCTACGTAAACGCCCTTCCACTTCACTCAAATAATATATTCCTTTTGTCAATATACAGTTTTTTAATTTACACTTAGATCATAAGATAACTTTCAAAGAGAGCTTATGATAGGCCCTATATTGAATAAAAATATTTTGACTTTGATATATTAATTTATTTATTTGAGTTTATAGCTCTGCAAACAAAGACCGTTACAAATGAAACCTATAATGTATCGAGCCGTATGGCACAGTGAGTGCTAGTTTTGGTGTGTTTACTGGTAACACTGAATTACGCGACTGTGGCGACGCCTCCAACTGCCAATTTATGTGGGGCGATCTCTAATTATTGCATAAAATATATTTTATTTAATACTTTGATTCACCATTCATAGTATTTTTTATATGTGACCCACTTCACTCTTTGTAACTGTGAACATCGTTATCAGAATTTATCACGTTATTAAAAGAAATGTTGTACAACATACGATTTAAGAGGTTAAAGAATTTCATTAATTCAACGGTAGTAAATCAAGTTTTAAAAGGTCGTCAAGCGTTAATTGATACTCAGACTACACCGTCAACGCTAAACTATATCTTACTTGTGTCTTAAGGACTCTTGAGCGACGGTAATGATTAAAATCCTATGAACACATCGCACCTTCGGGACCAAACTCGCACTTGTGCAACTTTTTACGAAAATGACTTAAGTATACAGAATTAACCGCAATAATCGACTTTATATACACAACAAAAAGTTTTACAATCCTTTGAAAAATGGATCGGTGAGGCGGGGGAGTATGTTATGTCATTACGTGTAATTGTAAGAGAATTTAAAGTGAAAAATCGCTCTCCTGTAAAATTAGGTTTGTTGCGTAAGTGCGAGTTTGGTCCCGAAGGTGCGACATGTGTTCCTTTGATTAGACACCCATTTGGGATATTACAAAATTAATTAATAAATGGTAATTTACACTCACGGATTATCGCTCCAGTCTGATACAAGTTTACGTCACTGTCAAAGAGCCGATTACATAACTTCCGTCAATGGCGTTTTCCTAGCCTCTGCATTTCCTTTTGTCATCGCCCGTGAAGTGTGTAGCGGTGTGTTGAGTGGAATTTAGAGGATTTATATACATGTAAGTAATTATTTTCCTATCTTTTAACTATATTATAATACTTTCCTTGTATACGAAGGATTTAAAACTAGATTGGTTTGGTTAATTTGATTACAAATTATGTTATACGTCAATAACTTACGTAACTTGGTGGTAATGAATTTCTTTGCACGTGACCTTGCCCTATTTCGTTTAAAATAAGAGGGTTTTAATCCTCGTATTTGAACGAATTTTATATGTAAAGAAAATTTAGCTTAATATCATTTTCGTAAAACAAAATTACATGTACTTTCCAGTCAGTTTTCTTATATAAAACTTTCCATACAGATTTTCAATTATGTGCATATAATAATGTTATTTTTCGTTATGTATACCTATAACAACTGATTATGAAAGCATTCAAAGGTTTATTTCATTCTTAAATTAAGAATTTACCTGTGGGATCATAGTGGAATACAATAGTTGTTGTACTTTGCACTTCGAAGTTCTATACTTCGTTTTATCCTCCTAATTGTATATAACAGTAATAATACGTGTACATATTAATATGTATAGATATGTGTACAAAATTTATAAGGAAATTATAAATTTTGTACACATATCTATACATATTAATATGTACACGTTTTAAATTAAATAAAGGAAATTAAAAAAAAAAACTCAATACTATTATATCTTTTTAATAGCTTATTTTTTTTAACAGAATAATGTTTTCATCCCTAATGGACGTGGCGAGGAACTCGCCATTCCGTGGCCCTCTCTCACCTGCTCAATGCGAAGCCAAAGCTCCTGCTCAAATTGCAGAGGTACTGTATTAAGGTTTTTTGACATTAGATGCTAGTAAATAATTTAATAGTTGCCTCATACAACATGCTATGACTATGTCATTTTAAAAAGATAAGTAGGGTATACGTACGTACACGTTCACGACCATTAACCCTTACAGGGTAGTCAGAGGTTCAGGTGTCCATCTCTGCAATTGCGAAGGTAGTAATTCTATGGCCACCTCAAACCCATAGAGTATAAAGAGGATAATATTTAATAACAAATGTAGGTAATATGTTTTGTGTATGCCCAATGATGTGAAACATATACAGAGGGTGGGTCCAAGGGTGTGTAAAAGGCTTGAGACAGGCTTTACTGCGACTTAATGTCGCTGCATGACCACCATTGGTCAGTTGACCCTGTGATCAAATGATTATGAGAGCTGAGGGCTTCTACACACAAATTAATATATTTTTAACGTTTATTTATTATATACAATACAACAAGGAATTAAAACTATAAACCTAAAGTAGAAATAAAAATTTAATTACATAGAAAATATGTTTATAATCATCGCTGTCAGAGGGTGGTAGGGTTCCCAAGACACTGATAGCATTCCTCCTCTGAATAGCTATGCTAATTTAATATAACATAATTAATATATTATATTAAACTTAAATAAATGATTCAAGAGGACAGAGCTCATAGCAAACTTAAGTGGATTAGTATTGTAAACAAGTGATTTCTTAATCATGTCCTAGATGTGTGTTTTGTAATATAGATAACATTTTCAAGTATAATATAGTGTTATCTTGCATAAAAGTGTAATGAAATATTAATATGAAATTTCCTAAAAGCGTAGAACATAAATATAAAGTTATATTGACTCCATGTCTAATTAAACAAGGCCTAATCTTTTTCATAAGGAACATGATCCTTCATATCTAGCTTAAGACTGATTCACACTTATTAGTAAAGTTAATAATTAACAAATAATAGAAAAAACTTCACATTAAAGTAAGGGAAAAGTCTATTAGATTATAGTTTTAAGAGATTCGCGATTTATACTCATGATTAATAACTAGCGGGACTTATCGCAAATGTTTTTATATAATAAAGTTACCTTTATTAACCCGACGTTTCGGCTACGTTGCAGCAGCCATGGTCACGGGCAGACTGACCGTTAGTTATTAATCATGAGTCTGTTAGATTGTTAAGAAATCATGCCGTTGCTATGGTTTTCAGCCCAGAACCGCGATGGCTGCAGATGCTGTAGTCCAAGGCGACTCGTGTGAATTTGGATCTACCAAATACTTTGCCCTATGTGGTCTTGGCGGTATCCTCTCCTGTGGTAAGTAACAAATATCTACCCATTCTACATACATAATTCTCAAGCTTCAAATAACCTTCTACAGTAGGACCTCGATAGTCCGCACACCAAAAATTTATACCCCGTTCGGATGTACAAAGCGTTCGGATTATAGTATGTAGGTATTTTAAAGGACATTTATTGAAAGGAAACAACATTTTTAAACCAATTTAAATCATACTTTTATTAAGCTATTGCATAATTACACATATTACACGCGATGACAAATTAACACGTGCAGTATACTCAAAGTTTACGACACAGATGTACTGCCGTGTAGCAAACAAGCTAGCAATCGCGCAGACGATTTGCGATTGGGTGGGGGTTTTTGGATTATGAAGCATTCGGATTAGCTTGGGTTCGAATTATCGAGGCCCTGCTGTATATACATTCCTGAAAGCACTTGATGATTGTTTGCTAGCCCCTTGTCTCATAGATATTAAAAATGGCCCTCTTATCTTTAGGTCACATGTTACACTGATAAGGGCAACAGCAGGTTTAATTTGAGATTCTAATTTAATGTTGTACATTATTAAATAATGAAAACTAAAAAGCTGAATAGTCAGGCAAATCACTATGAACAGAATATATTAAAATGATAATTATTAAGAATATTTTACATATATTATGACTAGTTTTTGTGTAAATACACATATTCACGCCTCTATGTCCCTAAAGGGTTATGCAGATATTGATTGGCCCTTAGAACAATCCTGAAAAACTTCAGTATAACAATATCCAACAACACTACATTACATTATAACTATTTAAACTATGTTGCCCTAATCTGACTTTTAATTTTATCTCTAATGACTCTTGATATAAGAGCTTGTAATTATTGTGTAGTAAAAAAGTTACTTTAGAAAATTATTTTATTTAACTTATGAGTATATTATATTAAATATATGTTGTTTAGTACAAGTCTTAATTGAACTTATTAAGGAGTTAATTCAATTGGAATAGTGGCACAAATATATTTATTATTATTAACCTATATTAAATTTACATTATTCCTCATTAATAGTTTACAATACATATATGTATGATTGTTTAAGCTTTAAAAGTGTTTATTTATGCATAAATGTATTTCTGTACCATGAAGGTGAATCTCAATAGAGTTACATAACCAAGGTTGGTGTAAAATTTTGGCTTGGTACCAAATGTTGTTTTTTCATTGATAACTTTGAAAGATGTCAGCGCAGACTGATAACAAGATTAGCTCTAGGTTAATGTGTTATTAGTGCCTACTTCTATTTTAAACTCATTGATAGTGTGCTTTCTTTGCTAAGTTTGGATTATGACATAACACATACTATAAACATACGCTTCACGACTTATGTATGTCGGAGCCTTGAATGCCCATCTCCGAAATTTCGAAGGGATGTTAGGTATGGGTCATTCCAAACCCGCGTATCACTAGATAGACAGCACCCAACGTGATAGGTAGTGAACCGTATCGCCGTATATAGGCACTGACTATTACCTATCCTGAGGGATAGGCAGGTTTCCTCACGATGTTTTCCCTCACCGTTAGCGACTGTAAATTATGTACGTAAATGAAAAACACATATTTAAATTTCATTCATTGGTACATGCCAGAGTCGGGATTCGAACCTAGGACCTTTCTCATACGATGTCCGAGGTCTTACCCACTGGGCCACAGCCGCTTCATTGGATTATGAGTTATGATGTAATGGTCTGTGAATTTCAATGAAGATTGATTAGGCATATCAGTCAACTGCGAAACGAAATGCCGAGATAATTATGGAGATATATCATGAAGTACATTGATTAGAAACATGAAACACAATTAAACTAAACAATTATCAATAATAGTTATTAATGACACTGATTAGTTAGTCACTGCTCATAATTTATTATAGAATTTACAAATTATGTCATAAACATAAATAATAAACAGTACCTTACAAAATAATAATATAAGTATGTAGGAAACTATTGCTCCTTTATTGCTAGTTGGTACATACATTTACATTATGCAACTATATACTTAATAATCTGTCTCTGCCATTGCATTCTTCCCAACATGTCATAAGAGGCGACTAAGGGACAAGGGCTATATGAAATATATTGAGCAATGGGCTTGCAACCAGTCACCAATTTTCCATAAGACATTACAACTCCAATGTTATGCTAATAAATAACCAAGGAAATGTTGTCATGTCACGTCAAAAGGGATTACATAATAAATTCTAAAAGGGTGATTGATAGACCATAATATGTATAATAACTATTAATAAAAATGGTATTACTCAATAAAATACCTAAAATATTTAATGGTCAGTATATTCATATCTACCCATTCACATTTTATCAACACTTATTAGTTACAAACCTGCCTATCCCTCAGGATAGGTAATAGTCAGTGCCTATATACGGCGATACGGTTCACTACCTATTACGTTGGGTGCTGTCTATCTAGTGATACACGGGCTTCGAATAACCCATACCTAACATCCCTTCAAAATTTCGGAGATGGTTATTAAGCCTCTGACTGCCCCGCCATAATAAAAAAGGGAGTGTGTATACACAATAAGTGAAGCGTATGTTATGTTAATGTTATATTATGTTATTAATAAAAATGGTATTAATTTATAAAGTGCCTAAAATATTTAATGCCAGTCTATTCATATCTACACTTTATCAACACTTAGTAGATACAGTTAAGTCATATTATATTAAACTATTAGATACTCGTAAACGCTTCAAGAGGACAGAGCTCATAGCAAACTTAAGTGGATTAGTATTGTAAACAAGTGATGTATTTTTGTAAACAACCGAACTTAACCCTTCCAGGTATCACCCACACGGCGGTCGTACCCCTGGACTTGGTGAAGTGTCGTCTCCAGGTGGACCCTGACAAGTACAAGAATGTGGTGAACGGGTTCAAGGTTTCCGTCCGGGAGGAGGGCATGCGCGGCCTCGCCAAGGGTTGGGCTCCTACTTTCATTGGATACTCCCTACAGGTAAGAAACTGCTTGTAGTCTTTATTTTTATTATATAGCATTTTCCTACAGGTGAACTGGAAATTTAGGATTTTATTATTACCTTATTTGGCATTGGATCTATGAGATAATGTTGTTCCATTATATCCATATGAAATAAGACCATAAAACAAATATTTTTTAACTATAAATTAAAGCACTTAAATTCTGAATTATATACAGGGTGGCGCATTCAAAACGGTCAGTATGGGAAAGTCTGAAACTATAAGAGATACGAAGATTTGTTCTTAGGAACCATGTCACCGATTTTGATAAAAAGAAAAACTGCATTTATACTTTCTTTTAAAAAACAACTGTATCCAGTACGCGAATCGATCGTATCTCTTATAGTTTCAGACTTTCCCATACGGACCGTTTTGAATGCGCCACCCATATTTCCTAAATTATCATTCAACCATATGTAGTGTTGAAAGCCAATATAGAAAATGACGCATTTATATTTCCTAAAGATTTCGTAATTTTTTCTCTCTACTGATATGTAACAACTATATAAAGACAATACCTA
The DNA here is from genome assembly GCA_030578115.1 of Leucoptera coffeella. Classification (NCBI taxonomy): domain Eukaryota; kingdom Metazoa; phylum Arthropoda; class Insecta; order Lepidoptera; family Lyonetiidae; genus Leucoptera; species Leucoptera coffeella. Next base: position 182,142 of record JAMBLF010000478.1, read on the forward strand.
TCAATGATTATAATAACATCCAATTGTTCCTACTGAACTAAAATTGAGGATAACCTAAAATCAAATGAGTATTATTACCCATTTAACTAAATCACCATATACCTCAACACATTTTAAATACCATACTTGTTCGCAGGGTCTGTGCAAGTTCGGTCTCTATGAAGTGTTCAAGGTGTTCTACTCTGGCGCCCTGGACGAGGAAACTGCCTACTCTTACAGAACTGGCGTGTACTTAGCTGCTTCAGCTTCTGCAGAGTTCTTTGCCGACATCGCCCTGTCGCCTTTGGAGGCCGCCAAGGTATCACTACATAGTATAAAATATATTATAAAACTTCGGTGCTAGGACGCAAAATAACGCAAACTAGCAACCTGTCACCAATATTCCATATAACATCACAACTCCAATGTTCATGCAAAAAGTGAGCTTGGAGATATTATCTTCCCCAAGGTTACGTTAGTACGTGACTATGTCACTACATAGTATAAAACAAAGTCGCTTTCTCTGTCCCTATGTCCCTTTGTATGCTTAAATCTTTGAAACTACGCAACGGATTTTGATGCGGTTTTTTTAATAGATTGAGTGATTTAAGAGGAAGGTTTATATGTATAACATCCATTAAATAGCTAGGAGTGCGAAGCTCGAGCGGGTTACTAGTCAAATAATAAAGAGTTTATTTACTACGCATTTCTTCTGCTTAGCAGTTGATTATAAATGTATTTGTCTATATATAATAAGTATATATTTGGTAAATATACGTTGATAGTACGCTTAAACCAAGTCTTAATTGAACTTACCAAGGGGCTAGCTCAATTGGTGCAAAAGTGTCCCAATATTATTTACACATAATTTAGATGTGAGTAATAAATTCCAACGCATTATAGTGGTATCGTTTTCGCGATGGTAAATGCTCAGAATAGGCATTCACATATAGACCCTTTGTCTTACAAATCACTTTCTAAATGTAGACTATTTTGTTTTAGTGGAATTATATAATGAACTATAATAATGAATAATGAATTATATAACGGTGAGGGAAAACATCGTGAGGAAACCTGCCTATCCTTTAGGATAGGTAATAGTCAGTGCCTATATACGGCGATACGGTTCCCTACCTATCACGTTGGGTGCTGTCGATCTAGTGATACGCGGGCTTCGAATGACCCATACCTAACATCGCTTCGAAATTTCGGAAATGGGCATTCAAGCCTCTGACTGCCCCGCCATAATAAAAAAGGGAGTGTGTATACACAAGTCGTGAAGCGTATGTTATGTTTTATGTTTATGGGTATATGAAATCTATTGGACGATATTATATCGCCAAGGTTCTGTCCATCCCAAAAGGGATTAAATGACATGAAAGTATATGTATGCATCAACCGCACCTCAAACCACATACTATCGTAAAGGTTACTAATCTTGTATCTTTATACTCACTGGAGAAAAAAAGTCCAAGAGTGTAATGTAAGGTATGGGCCTTACATGCCTTCGAAATTTCGGAGATGGGCATTCAAGCCTCTGACTGCCCTACCATAATAAAAAAGGGAGTGTGTATACACAAGTCGTGAAGCATATGTATATATATATATAATGAAATAAGACAAAATAACCAATAGTTTCATAGCCATTGCATTTGTAAATTTGTTTCTATAGTGTATTCGCTTTAAGAAAATAGTGACGTCATCATGTCCCCACGATTTGACCAATGAGACGTGACAACGGTTGTTTGCGATTGGTCAATGTGACTGTTTTCTCATTCACTCACGTCTCATTGGCCAGTTTAACCTCTGAACGTAATGACGTCACTATTTTCTTAACGCGAATACACTATAGAGTTCAAAATTTCATTACTATAGCTACCTTTATTCTATTCCAGGTGAGGATCCAAACCATGCCCGGCTTTGCCTCGACGCTGCGCGAGGCGTGGCCCAAGATGGTGAAGTCGGAGGGCTACGGAACCTTCTACAAGGGCCTCGTCCCCCTCTGGGGTAGGCAGATCCCCTACACCATGATGAAGTTCGCCTGCTTCGAGAAGACCTTGGAGCTGTTGTACAAGGTATGGAAATTGTATATGTGTTTTGGTTTCTGTGCCACATAATATTAAAATACACTACAATCACAACACAAATATGTATGTTATTATGTTGTATACTTATATAAGTTTGCACAATCTGAATTAGTATTTGTAATTGAAACAAATTAATACACTTCTGGACACATCTATTGGCCCACCTTAGAGTTTAGGTTTTGATTGTTAGATATCAACAAACAGGCTCCAAATTGTCTTTTGTTTCTTTAAATTCTGTGTTCGATTATAAAAAAAAGATGAATGACATTGTGATATGCCAGGTTATAAAACTGTATTAAAACTTTTAACTCGACCTAATAAAAATTTTTAGCTGGGACCAAACGAAACTGAAAATGCTAGGTGGGCCAATAGATGTGTCCAGAAGTGTATTAATTTGTTAAAATGGATAGCAAATGATATTACAAAAATATTTCCTCTTATTTAGTCTGGCATTCGAGGAAAAGTATTAAGATTGACATTCAATATAGCACAGTCTTATACTGTATAAAAGGAGAAGTATTCAATAATTCTTACATATGTAACACCATAATATTTCACACATAACAAACAAATGATTATAACACCAACCAATTGTTCCTACCGAATACAAAACTGTGGAAGTTAACCCAATGACAACCCATACTATTGCCATACAAAACACAAACAAGTATCTGTACTAACTACATGCCTTTCGTCTTCAGTTCGTGGTGCCGAAGCCCCGTGACCAATGCACTAAGGGAGAACAGCTGGTGGTGACATTCGCGGCTGGTTACATTGCTGGTGTGTTCTGCGCTATCGTGTCTCACCCCGCTGATACTGTGGTCTCGAAGCTTAATCAGGTGCGTGATATTTTGTCCTTAGAAATACTTATATTTACATATTGATGACCTCCATGGCGCGATCGGTTAGACACCTGAACGCTAATAGTGAGGTCCCGGCTTCGATTCCGGGTGGAGGCATATAGTATATCCGCTTTAAGACTAGTGACGTCATCAAGGTCTCCATGATTTAACCATGATTTTATAGGGGTTGTCTGTTATTGGTCAAAGTGACTTTTTTTCTCATTTACTCACGTCTCATTGGTCAGTTTGACCTCTGATTATCATGACGTCACTATTTACTTAACGCGAATAGACTATAGTCCTTTATAATACCTATACTTACCTATTGATGACCTCCGTGGCGCGATCGGTTAAATACTATTCAATCTAATCGTGAGGTCCCGGGTTCGATTCCGGGTGGAGGTAGTTAAGAACTACGCTTTTCGTATGCTGCCTAGTATGGTCGTTGATTATATATAGTATAGATGTATGTATCTATATATAATAAGTATGTATTTGTTAAATATACGTTGACTAGTACCCTTAACACAAGTCTTTAATGTACTTACCAAGGGGCTAGTTCAATTTGTGTAAGTGTCTCGATTATTATTATTATTATTAGATGCGCCAAATGCGACAGATACTTTCGTAATTGAAGTTTCGTAAGTTATATACATACATATCACTGCGTCCTACAGGAAAGAAGGAAGGTTTATACCAGATTAGGTAACAACTTTTGTAAGTAATTAATTGTACTTTTGTAGTTAATATTTTTAAATGTTATACAATGTAATTTTATGTTTCTGTTCACGCGCGATTGCATATTTCTTGTCTATGTACATACGATATTCTCAAACGAAGTGAATGTAATGTTTTTTTTTGAGAAATAAAGTTCTTTAAACCTAATATTACAAGGCTACTATATCTAAATGTGTACGCCACTCTGTAGCGATACGGGTGTGATTTGTGGATGATATGTCTAATACTCAGTCTCAAGGAATGGAGAGTACAGAAACAATAGGTGTTTGTCAGTGGCATATCTATTCTTCAATCACTTTGGAGGTATGGAGAATGGAGATCGTCTCCTTGGTCACAATTAGCGCTACTATCGGGGCTTTCGTGACATTGATGTGGAATATTGGTGAAATATATTAGACATTGAAGGATTTTTTCCTTCTTACATTACATGGTTTGAAAATATACCAAATTTCGTCTCCAATAAAGTCAAAGTCAAATGTTTTTTTTCAACATAAGTACAAGTACAGTACATTCATTGAAAGTCAAAACATTTGCCTGACACTGGTTGTCTCTTAGCATTGAAATTCTACCTTTATATATATATATTTTTATTAATTATCTGAGACCGAGTCAAAACACGATAAATTTATAAAGATATGTGATTACCTTTATTTTGCCCGACGTTTCGACCCAGTTGCATAGGCCGTGGTCGCATAATTAATAAAATGAGTATAAATCGCGAGTGTTTAAAAATAACTATATATATTTTAATTGTAAAACAGGGTAGTAAAATGTTCCCCTTGTGTTTGCAGGACAAGACCGCCACAGTTGGCTCGATCATCGGCAAACTTGGTATGGCTGGAGTGTGGAAGGGACTTGGCCCCAGGATCGTCATGATCGGTACTCTCACCGCCCTGCAGTGGTTCATCTACGACGCCGTTAAGGTATGAACACAATTATGTATATTTTTTTTATATAATCTTTTTTATAACACAAGTCATAAATTATTGGGTATCATATTGTGTCAGCGATAACCTTATTTATAAATTGACGACCTCCGTGGCGCGATCGGTTAGACACCTGAACGCTAACTCATGAGGTCCCGGGTTCAATTCCCGGTGGAAGCTGAGTTAAGAACTACGCTTTTCTTCTGCTTTCCAGTCTGGCCGTTGATTATATATGCTATATATGTATTTATCTATATATAATAAGTATATATTTCTTAATATATACGTTGACTAGTACCCTTAACAAAAGTCTTAAATGTACTTACCGAGAGGCTAGTTCAATTGGTTTAATAACGTCCTATAATATTATTATTTATTATTGAATGTCAGTGCCTATATACGGCGATACGGTTCACTACCTATCACGTTGGGTGCTGTCTATCTAGTGATACGCGGGCTTCGAATGACCCATACCTAACATGCCTCCGAAATTTCGGAGATGGGCATTCAAGCCTCTGACTACCCCGCCATAATAAAAAAGGAAATGTGTATACACAAGTCGTGAAGCGTATGTTATGTTTTTGTGAATTATGTATTTTTTAACAAAGACAACAAAACACGCGTTTACGATCACTAACCCTAGCGAGGTAGTCTTACGTTTAAGTGTTAATCACCGCAATTGCGAAGGTAGTAATTCTATGGCGACCTCAAACCCACGTGTTGACCAGATAGTCAGTACTCAATGTGACAGGTGGTAAGCCATGTCGCCATTTACAAACACTATTATCTGTTCGGGGAACAGGTAGGTTTCCTCACGATGTTTACCCTCACCTTATAATTCGATGCATTTCGTAAATGTGTTTTTATTACGAAAATGTACATAGAAATTCATTAAAATTCATTTCCATTGGTACATGCTCAAGCGGGATTTGAACCCTGTACCCACTGATACAGAGCCAAGCCCCAAACAACTGAGCTACGTCGAATTATATATGCTATATATGTATTTATCTGTATATAATAAGTATATATTTGTTAAATATACGTTGACTAGTACCTTTAATACAAGTCTTAAATGTACTTACCAAGGGGCTAGTTCAATTGTAATAACGTCCTATAATATCTCCTACTTATAGTATATGTTTCTTTGCAGGTATGGCTCCGTATGCCACGCCCACCGCCAGCTGAGATGCCAGAGTCTATGAGAAAGCGATTAGAGGCTGAGGAAGCCAAGTCTAAGTAGACTTATCACCGTAGTACAATGCAATAACATTATCAGTGAAATGTTGATATTCTCTAATGCCTAAGCCCATCAAGTATCAAGTCTGCTTTAAAACTAAACTGAAGAAACTCTAAAGACATTTTATCTCGAAAAGATTAAATAATAAGTACATAAAACATATTAAGTTAATAAAAAGATAAACAATGTATGTATATTTAATCATTTTTTTAAATTATATGCAATTTAATGTCGAAAATATGTCAACTATATTATTATAAAACAACGTTTTTTGGGAAATAGTGTTTTTTGAGTTTCTTCAGTTTAGTTTTAAAGCAGCGAAGTATTAAGAGAGTTTATTGTTTAAAGAGATCAAATCAAATGGTATGTCATAGATCACTGAACTACATTAGAGAATATAAATATATAGGTAGTAAAGTTAAAATTTTCTAGCTTAAGTTGTTGTTATTCTAGGAAATGTTAACTTTATGTAATTCTTAATTTATTAGGTGAGTGAAACGTCGCCATTGATATTAGTACCCATTAGTATTATGCGATATTTCAATGTGTATGTCTAACATATTTATTTAGTATTCGTATGTATCATTTGTGATTTGATTGGTATATGTATGATAAGAAAAATGAATCCTGTTAATTAAGTAGTGAAGTTTATTTTTTACTTATTTATTTCCTACAGCTGTATACATGATATTGAATAAACAAACTTGATTCACATTCAGTATTTTTCTTTATATGTAACTAGCGTACCGCTCCGGCTTCGCACTTCTGGCTATTTAATGGATGTATGTATACATATAAACCTTCCTCTTGAATCACTCTATCTATTAAAAAAAACCGCATCAAAATCCGTTGCGTAGTTTCAAAGATTTAAGAATATAAAGGGACAGGGAAACCGACTTTCTTTATACTATGTAGTGATACACTACATTCTTATTGATACTCCATTTCAGAGTAGTCAGAGGTTTGAAATACCTTTGACCACTCCAGCCAATGTTTACTGACTATTACAAGCACTAGTGTGGATAGGTTCCTCAATACACACATTTTTTTTAATTCTTTATTAAGCCATTCACCACTAAGGTTATGTCGGCTGAAGTACAAACACTGAGGCCACGGCGTTTGAACTTCTTGTTTTTTCCATCGCCATGGTTACACCAACGCCGCCAGCCGCTACAACCGAAGAAAAACGAAATCGAACCTCCTTGTTCTTCGGTTCGTTCCAGTTAAGGATCCAAATAAAATCCCAAAGCAAACATATTTAGCCAATTTGGCATCACAACTGACTAAATATTCAACCGAAAAAAATTATTTGTATTTTCAACTTTCACTGAGCTGCTGACTTTGTTGACGCACCATAGACGACTGCACATTTAGACCGCAGCTATTAACAATGTTGCATCTGCAAAATGGCTACTTTACAGGACGGCCGTTTAAAGTTTGGAATGTGTATAAAATGAACAAAAGTCAATGTATCTTAACCAAATTTGGTAAAGTATATTTGTTTTAATAACTGTAAGTGGTGTTGTATGTATTTAAAAAAAATAATAACTATAAATGTGTTAACTCATTCGGAGCCAACGACACGCCTCGCGTGTCCATTGAAATTCTACTCGCCACGCCGCGGACACGCCTCGCGTGTCCATAAGTTTTCGATTATATCTCGAAAAGTACATGAAAAAATTTAATAAGAATTTGTGTACATGGTATTTACCACACGAATAACCATATATTCACCTGGTTTCTACTTTGAAAGAAGTTATGTTTATACTAAAAACGAACCCCTTGTGGGATGCCAAGAACACGCGACGCGTGTCCACTTTGAGTATGCGACCAGAGGTTCTAAAAGTTTGTTTAACTTTCCATCAAACTCACTACGTTAGCTTGTTTATTATAATATTAGTACTTACACAATAATATGTTTCTGAGTGATTTTAGTCGATAGATGAGTAAATAATTTATAAACTATACAAACAAAAAAAATATTATAAGTTTAATAATATATAAATAAGTTTGAGAATCACATCATATTTAATTTACCTATTTACCTAAATATCCATATTCCGCCATGATTCCTGGTTTAAAATCACTATACTGTTGCCACAACCTTATCTCTTTCGTTGCACAAACAGAACTAAGGAAATAAACTACCACAATGTATTATTAACGTATTTAGAAACATTAATCTTGCCGCAGAGCCAGTGGACACGCGTGGCGTGTCCATTTTTTCTTAGTCGCAGAGCCGCGGACACGCCTCGCGTGTTCATGACCGTTTGTATGGCGGCTCCGCTAGTAAGACGCTGAAAAATGGCGCGGTGTCGAATGAGTTAAAATGCACATACAACATTCTTAGCTGCTACCTATGACATAGATTTTGTTGGATGTGGCACATCCATCATTAGTACCGAAACTTTAACTTTTCGTTTTAGTCGGATGTGGCACATGCATCAATATTATCGGAACTTCTACTTCTGGATTTGGTCGCATGTGGCACAACCCAGAATATTCCGCGGAATTTGATGGCAATTCTTTGTTGGATGTGCCACGCCACATACTGCATTGTTGTCGGAAAAAAATATAATGGCCCAATAACAAGGTGCGATAAGGCAGATCCCCGCGCGCGCACACATTGGTATCCCTCCCTCGCCCCGTTAATAAAATCGTAAGATATTCTGCAACATTATTACCCGTGCAGAATCAGCAGATCCAGCTTTGTTAACCTCAAAAAACAAAAACTGTTAACTTTAGGGTAATAATTTTTTGTGGGGTTACAGATAATGTAATTTTAAGGCCTTTGCTGCAATAAGCCGAAAATCGGAAAAATGTAGATCCCACTTTGTTAAGAGCTGTGGTCGATTTATTCTTTTATTATAAATTGTACATTTAACTTAATGTACACTTTATGAATTTTATGATAAGGAAGAGTGTTGAAAGTATTCTGTTGCTAGCGGCTGGAAATAGTACACGTTCACGACATCAGCAGTCAGTACCAGTCACGTTGGTGCTGGGGCCCTTAGTCCACTGATGCTTTTCGCAAAATACCAGTAATAGTGTGAAGTTGGTAGTGGATGACCAAAAGTGTCAAATTTCACCATTGAAATCGGCAAGTGTCAAATTTTGATTCGACTTCTAGTATCTTTTGCTAATCCACTACCAACTTCACACTGTTACTGATCTGATATTGAACAGCGCGGCTGTTCTATTTCAAAACATAGCAAGTCCACTTTTTGTGAGAATCGGTGTTTTTGCTAATTTCAACTTGATTCACCTATATACACATGCTAAAGTCCTTAAAAGCCCATTTTTCTACTACTTTTCCATAAAAAAAATATCAAGTCGAGGTTTTTTGATAGAAATATTGTAACTTCTATATAAATTCTATTTCATAACATAGCATGTCAGGATTTCAATTTGAAAACACAGCAAGTAAAATGACTTGCTATGTTATGAAATAGAATTTATATAGAAGTTACAATATTTCTATCAAAAAACCTCGACTTGATATTTTTTTTATGGAAAAGTAGTAGAAAAATGGGTGTTTTAAGGACTTGTATGAGATCACGTAGATCATAACATAGTAAATCAACTTACGAAGTTTCCAAATTGAAAATTGAATGTGATTTCTTATAAACAAACCATATATTTTGCAGTAAGTCCTATAAAACAGAAACAATAAAATATTCCTGAATTAAGAGTATAGGGGATGAAAGTCAAGGATATTGCGCACCTTTTCATGTAAAAATCATTTCTCTAGCTATCATAGTTTTTGAAGGGATGGGTTCGCAAGTTGGCAACCTGTTTTTCTGCTCTCCTGTAGAATTTGTAAAAATGGACTTGCTATGTTTTGCTTTAGAACAGCTGAGCGTCTGCTAAAACGCATTGGTGGACTAAGGCCCCTGATTGTCTGATAAACATGTGGGTTCGACGCGGCCATATTATCACAGTTTAAAATATGGCTACTTGAAAAATGAACAATTGAGTTCGATATCACCCTAAGCTCCCAAACCTCTGACTACGTTTCAAGGGAGTTAACTCATGAAAGGTAGCCAGAGGCTATGAGATAGCTAGGTAAAAATGTATATTCTACATACTCAAGGTGCTTTTGACATTATGCAAGTCTTAACGTCACAATTACATACCAGTGCATGTTGCATACTTGCACGCAAGTTCAAGTATACAATAATATGCAATGCGCATATGTGACGTCATATTTGCTCGCAAACACTTGCATACAAGCTATACAAAGCGACCAAGACCCTGGCTGGAAGCAGTAAGCCGAAGAGGAGGCCGCTGAGGTCGAGGGATGGGCAGCTCATAGCAACATCTGAGGGGCAACTGCAACGCTGGCGCGAGCATTTCGAAGACATCTTCCGCTCTACAGCATCAACTGCGCCGGCTGTGCCGTGGTGCACGCCCTCACCTCCTGGGCAACTGGACATCGGTGTCGACCCCCCAACCCGCGAGGAAGTGACGAGAGCCATCCTTTCACTGAAGACCGGCAAAACTCCAGGCCTGGATTTTATCACCGCGGAAATGTTGAGGGCTGACATACCCTTCGCCGTAGAAGCCCTTACACCTCTGATCCAGAACATATGGTCGAATGAAGAGCTACCTGAAGACTGGAACAAGGGGCTCTTAATAACGGTACCAAAAAAGGGCGACCTAAGCCAATGCAACAACTGGAGGGGTATCACTTTGCTCTCGATACCATCGAAGGTGTTCTGCAGGATCATCCTAGATAGGCTGTCGGGAGCTATTGAACCTCTGATCCGCAAGAAGCAGGCTGGCTTCCATTCCAACCGCTCGTGCACCGACCATATCAACACTTTGCGCATCATCCTCGAACAGGCATAAGAATGGCAAAGGGAGGTTTACCTTACCTTTGTTGATTTCGAAAAAGCCTTCGATTCGCTGAAGTGGGAAAGCATTTGGTCTCGACTGGCTGACATTGGTGTACCGGAGAAGATACTCAACCTCTTCAAGGCCATCTACAGAAATTATTTCTGCAGAGTGACACATGACGGCCTCATCTCCGCAGACATCGCAGTACATGCCGGCGTCCGACAGGGCTGCTTACTCTCGCCGCTTCTCTTTCTGGTTGTCCTCGACGGGATTATGCATCGCGCGTACCTCGACAGTCGACGTGGGATAGAGTGGGGCGTGACCCATGTTCTTGAGGACCTGGATTACGCAGACGACCTATGCCTGCTGAGCCACACGCACCGCGATATGCAGTCTAAGCTGGACGACCTGAACAGGGAGGCAATTACTGCGGGACTGAAAATTAACACGTGGAAGACCCAGGAGATGCGCGCTGGTGTCGGGAACAACACTCCGCTGCGGATTGGTGTAGAGGATGTGGAGCGCGTCCACAGCTTCACTTACCTCGGTAGCGTCGTGTCGGAAACTGGGGGTACCGAAGAGGACATCACTTCGCGGATTGCCAAGGCCAGAGCAGCCTTCGCACAACTTCGGCCGGTGTGGCAGTCACGGAAATTGACCCAGCGAGTCAAGCTCAAAATATTCGCGTCAAACGTCAAGTCCGTACTGCTATACGGGTGCGAAACGTGGAAGGTTACAAAAGCCATCTCGCACCGTCTCCAGGTCTTTGTGAATCGTTCCCTTCGCCGAATTCTCGGTATATTCTGGCCCGAGAAAATATCCAACGAACAACTATTGGAACGCTGCCACGAAACCCCGATCAACCATCAGATCAAGCGCCGCAAATGGAACTGGATTGGCCACACGCTGCGCAGAGTCCCGAGTCACATCCCAAAGCAGGCGATGGACTGGAATCCCCAGGGAAAGCGCAAGCGTGGTCGCCCCAAGCAATCCTGGCGGCGCACCGTTACAGATGAAGCGAAGAGAATAGGGAAGACCTGGAGCGCGATAAAACGCGAAGCTCAAGACCGATCGGAATGGAAGACTGTTGTGGACGCCCTCTACCCCACCCGCGGGACATAGGACAATAAGTCAAGTCAAGCCGGCTTTACGGTCAGATGTTGGGTATGGCAAAAGAAGCATGACAGTAGAAACGATGCGATACATTTCAAATCGCGTATTACGCCCGCGGCGTGTGCGATTGTTTGCTGGTCCCGCTGCTGCGGCGGGTTATAGCTGCGCGTTCTGCCATTGGTTGGCGGGTGATCGCGTGAGCAGCGGAGAAACAACACACATAGAGATAGCGCCACATAAGTTGGCAGTCGGCAAACTTGGAACTAAATTTGACGTTTCCGCCATTGCGTGATATTTTGTATGAAAGGTAAATTCAGTAATACCAGCGTTGTGTTTTTGCTCACTTTCTTTGTAATTTTTATGTCTGTTAAGGGTGATTATAATAAATTGATATCCGGAGTTTCTTGTTAGTTTTTCTCCAAGCTAGGGTCTCCGCTGAACTAACCTCGGTAAAAATTATGTTAAGACAATGCTCAGTGCCATGTTTAAAATAGTTTTTTTAATTTATACTTAGATCATAAGATAACTTTCAAAGAGAGCTTGTGATAGGGCCTATTTTGAATAAAAATATTTTAACTTTTGACTTTGATATATTAATTTGTTTTATTTGAGTTTATAGCTCTGCAACCAAAGACTGTTACAAATGAAACCTACAGCCGTGGCCAAAAGTATTAGGCAGCCCTGCAAAACTCTTATATTTTCAAACGTTGTGTAAAGTGGCGCAAAGGTTTTTTTGGAAGCATTGTAGGTGTTATTAGGGCTTGCTTAAACCAATAAATAAGCTTATTTTGTTTGTCAAAAGGCCACATACGATCAAAAACGAAAAAAGTCGTTTTTTTTAGTAGCACTTCAAGCTGTTAAAAATGTTCAAACATATTTGTATTATTGGCGTTGGTATCATGACGCATTTTATTCTGAAATATAATAGTGTTTAGTGTGAAAAATGCCTAAAACCAGTGAAGTTAATCTAAAAAAAAATATTCAAATCGAACTTCTCCACGAGCAAGGTATGTCGCAGGTGGAAACAGCGAAAGTGGTCCAATGTTCTCGTTATGTGGTCTAAACTGCCCTTGAACGGTTTGAGGAGACCGGATTTCATTAAATTATTAATATAAAACCAAAATCTGTTTCATTCATCACTTTAAACTACTCCATTGGCGTTTTTGTTAGGGTGCCTAATACTTTTGGCCAGGGCTGTATAATTTTCGAATAGTAGTTTCTGCAACACGCCACGCGTGTCCACTGCCTCTGCGCGAAGTTTAATGTTTCTAAATACATACGTTAATAATACATTCTGGTAGTTTATTACTTTAGTTCTGTTTGTGCAACGAAGGAGATAAGGTTGTGGCAACAGTATAGTGATTTTAAACCAGGAATTATGGCGGAATATGGATATTTAGGTAAATAGGTAAATTAAATATGATGTGATTCTCAAACTTACTTATATATTAATCAATTTATAATATTTTTTGTTGTTTGTATAGTATATAAATTATTTACTCAACCCTCTTGAAGAACTACAGGCCGATAACACTTCTGAGCCACATCTATAAGCTGTTCTCGAGAGTCATCTCCAATAGAATCTCAGCCAGGCTAGATAGCTTTCAGCCACCAGAACGGGCCGGGTTTCGGCGGGGTTTTAGTACCATAGACCACATTCACACGCTGAGGCAAGTGATGCAGAAAACTGAAGAGCTGAAGTTTTTGACTCGGTCGAGACCTGGGCGGTCATAGGATCCTTGCAGCGATCTCAAGTCGACTGGCGATACGTGAGTGTGTTGAGACATATTTATGATTCCGCCATGATGATCGTTCAACTCCAAAGCCACGGCACGAAACCTATCCAGTTGCAGAGAGGTGTAAGACAGGGGGATGTTATATCCCCGAAACTGTTTTCGAGTGCACTGGAAGATGTTTACAAAATGTTGGATTGGGTTGAACGAGGAATAAATATCAATGGGGAATACATCTCGCACCTCCGTTTTGCGGACGATATCGTCCTGGTGGCAGAGTCGCTGCAGGATCTGGAGGAAATGCTGTCCGAATTAAATGCTGCTTCTCGACGCATCGGACTCGGGATGAATTTAGAAAAAACCAAGATCATGTTTAATGATTTGGTAGTCCCGAGACCGGTTGCCCTTGGGGGCACTCCCGTAGAAGTTGTTTCGCAATATACTTACTTGGGCCAAATCATACAGCTTGGCAGGAACAATTTCGAGAGGGAGGCGGACAGAAGAATACAGCTCGGATGGGCAGCATTTGGAAGGCTAATGCATGTCCTCACGTCGTCTATACCACAATGCCTGAAAACTAAGGTTTTCAACCAGTGGGTGCTCCCCGTTATGACGTACGGTTCTGAGACGTGGACACTCACTGTGGGACTAGCCCACAAATTTAAGGTCGCTCAGCGTGCTATGGAACGGAAGATGCTCGGGGTTTCTCTGGTAGATCGCATCAGAAATGAGGTGATACGCCAGAGAACTAAAGTAACCGACATTATGAAAAGGATTAGCACGCTGAAGTGGAGTTGGGCTGGTCACGTATGCAGAAGTACTGATGGTCGCTGGAGCAAAAAAGTCCTAGAGTGGAGACCGCGTTTCAGTAAACGTAGTGTGGGGCGCCCCCCGGCAAGGTGGGAATACGCCCTGCGCAGGTTGGCCGGCATCGAATGGATGCGAACGGCCACTGACAGGGAGAAGTGGCGTCATTTGGGGGAGGCCTATGTCCAACAGTGGATTCAGACAGGCTGATGATGATGATGACCACATATGTTACTGTACTAAGGAACCATTTGTTTTTTGTAATAACGTCCTATAGTGTATTCGCGTTAAGAAAATAGTGACGTCATCATTACCCAAACGATTTGACCAATGAGACGTGACAACGAATGTCTGCGATTGGTCAATGTGACTTGTTTCCTCATTTACTCACGTCTCATTGGCCAGTTTAACCTCTGATTATCATGACGTCACTATTTAATTAACGCGAATAGCCTATAGTAACATCTCTGGACTAAACCTGAGTTGTTCCTAGAACTAAACTTTTGTAATAAGACGGAACAATTTCAACCTCATCTTCACTAAATAATTAATTAATATGCGTAATTTGCCATTTAAAAAGACTTCGAGAATTCGCATAGCCTCGGTATATTCTCAGAAGTGCATTATGCAGTGTAGATAAGATTGGATTTGTTATGCTAAGTTTCAGTTTAAATTTTCGATTTGGCACTGGAATAAATTGACCCGTAGGCATACAATCAATCAACTTGTGTCAAACAGTCAAATCCACTGCTGGACGTAGACTTTCCCAAAAGTACGCCACAAAAGCGATCAATCGTGGCTTTCAATCAACAATTTCCAGCCACCTTTTGCAGGTTATCGGTCCACATAGCAGAGGTCATCCTACACAACGTTTACCGAGACACAGCCGCCATTCGAGAACCACTTTAATAATAATAATAATATTTGGACATTATTACAGCAATTGAACTAGCCCCTTGGTAAGTACATTTAAGACTTGTGTTAAGGGTACTAGTCAACGTATATTTAAGAAATGTATACATATTATACCAACGGTCGTCGTATCTAAGACAGACGTGGCCGGCCCAATGCCACTTCAGCTTAGGTATACTTGCTTATAGAATACTCGTGATTAGATAACGCTATTGCAGGCTCTAGGTCTGTTTTTTTCTCGTATTTTAAAAATCATTTTATTTAGAAATGTAGTAAGTATAATTTGAAAAGGCTCATATAAATAAATGTCGTCAATTTGCCTGTTATTATGTCTTATTGAGCCGACCTCGGCAATCGGTATGTACATAACACATAACAAATATTTACATTTCGTCTTTCTATTATCTATCTATAACCATTTGCCAATTCTATACGTACTGCTATATCGGGTCATTTTATTATTCTGGCATTGAATGATACGACCTTATTATGTATTAGTAATTATATATTACATTAGTAGATCTTTAATATAATATATAAAAACATATGAATCCATAATTCTTGCCAATGTCATAGAGTACCCGCCACATAAGGTGGCAGTTGGAGGCGTCGCCACAGTCGCGTAATCCAGTGTTGCCAGTAAACACGCCAAAACTAGCACTCACTGTGCCATACGGCTCGATACATTATATTGAGGTTTCATTTGTAACGATCTTTGGTTGCAGAGCTATAAACTCAAATAAAACAAATTAATATACCAAAGTCAAAATATTTTTATTCAAAATAGGCCCTATCATAAGCTCTCTTTGAAAGTTATTTTATGATCTAAGTACAAATTAAAAAAACTATATATTGACAAAAGGAATATATATATGAGTGAAGTGGAAGGGCGGTTACGTAGGGGCCGGCCTAATAAGACATATATGTAACAGTCAGATAGACGCTATATTGAAAAAAAGGTGACGTTAGGAGAACCTATAACCGCCGAGAGTGTATTAGAGAATGTATGAATGTCAATGAAGCGAAAGTGGTCTGTCAGGATCGGGACAAATGGGGATCCGTGATCTCTGCCTACCCCTCTACAGGGAATCAGGCGTGATGTGTATGTATGTATGTAAAAAAAACTATTTCAA
This sequence comes from Leucoptera coffeella, assembly GCA_030578115.1. Lineage (NCBI taxonomy): Eukaryota > Metazoa > Arthropoda > Insecta > Lepidoptera > Lyonetiidae > Leucoptera > Leucoptera coffeella. The sequence goes on from JAMBLF010000478.1 coordinate 198,491, forward strand.
ACATGGCACTGAGCATTGTCTTTACATATTTTTACCGAGGTTAGTTCACCAACCATTTCGGCTGCTCAAGATGCCACGTCATGAAGACCACGACCGCTCTGATAAGAGCGTAACGATTGAGAAGAAGAAGTTCAGCGGAGACCCTTGGAGAAGAACTAACAAGAAACTCCAGAAATCAATTTATTATAATCACCCTTAACAAACATAAAAATTACAAAGAGTGGGCAAAAAACACAACGCTGGTAATACTAAATTTACCTTTCATACAAAATAACACGCAATGGCGGAAACGTCAAATTTAGTTCCAAGTTTGGCTACTGCCACCTTATGTGGCGGGTACTCTAGTTCGGCTCAGCCACAGAGAGCAAATGATGGTCCGTGATTGGTCAGTAGACGCTATGCGCCGCCCACCGACGCTCACGCTTTGCCTCGATAATCATCAGACGATTGTTATGCCGTCGACTGTCTATGCTCTGTATTTTTCATTAACATTTATCTTCGCGGGTATACTTTTCCATGTCCACCCACATTTTGAAAGAATTTTATTATATGTACCTTCATTATTTTAATTTGACAATAAATTCTTCTTACCTATACATACGAGTACCTACATCACTACCTACGTAGTATAAAACAAAGTCGCTTTCTCTGTCCCTATATCCCTTTGTATGCTTAAATCTTTGAAACTACGCAACGGATTTTGATACGGTTTTTTTAATAGATAGAGTGATTCAAGAGGAAGGTTTAAGTGTTATTAAATAGCCAGAAGTGCGAAGCCGGAGCGGGTCGCTAGTATTTAATAAGACTTAAACATAATGGTGTGTAAAATAATGATAAGAACATAAATGCTTTTATTACCGTTATGTCGTAGAAGCCGATACAACAACTATAGGTATAAATCTAACTCATTCATTACCTAAATGGTCTAATTCAATTATAATTCATCGATAATTATCGATAAGCTAGAAACTGTCATCTAATAAAACCTACATATCATGGTAATAATATCACAATCCCAATAAAACGTAATGCTAAAGGTAACCGAGCAGATATTAAGTACTACAGTATTAATAAGTTTGGTATACTCGTATCTGCGGTCTTCTCGACTCCGAAAGGCATAAAAGGTAAGCCGCCTTTCTATATTTGTATAGATCATTTATACACTTTTATTTACATTCGTAACAGTGACTGTAGCTGTAATACGTACAGCGTTAGCATATTTCATTATTGCTGACTAGCAATTAAAATAGTTTACATACTTTATTAGTTTATTCACCACTCACAATTAATACTTAAACGAGAATACAGATATATATATACAATCATCTAAAGTTAACCTTTGACTTTTATTACCTACTTATAAGAACTACCCAATAAGCTGAAGTGGCTATCATCATATATGATCTTGAAATACATTATTATTCAGTTATAAGACGCATTTACACCAGGACAGTTGATTATTAATAATTATTAGGAAATGCTATAGTCCACGCGATGTACAACCATCACATTTTCAACGTCACTGAGTAATTGGTTAACCGAGCCCATGTATTACCAGTCTCTGAATCTGAAAAGACGTGGTACGCCAAGTCGGCAGAAAATATGGCTACATAGAAAATCAGAATCTTCATTTCCATTTGTGCAGTTGCGATTTGAACGCTTAACACCAATACACGATAAATGCCTAATTATATTGAAACTGTTTTAAATTTGCAAGAAAATTTTATCCTAAAAAGTCCTAGAGTGTGGTAAACAAAAATAGAATGCAAAATAGGTATATAATATTCACCACTAAGGTTATGTCGGCTGAAGTACAAACACTGATGCCACGGCGTTTGAACTTCTTGTTATTCCATCGCCATGGTTACACCAACGCCGCCAGCCGCTACAATCGAAGAAAAACGAAATCTAAGCTCCAATTCTCCTCTTCCTTGTTCTTCGGTTCGTTCCAGTTGAGGATCCAAATCTTATCCCAAAGCGAACATATGTAGCCAGTTTGGCATCACAATTGACTACTCCACATTAACCTTTGGTGTGTAAGGTGGCGCCACTGTATATAATGTGCCATCTATCGACGCGGATTTACGTTCTGACATAGAGTATTTTTGATAATAATACTTTACATACATAACAGAATCACAAGTACTCCTAATCAAAAAACTCAAAATCAAAATTGAGATCACAATTTTCAATTGGAACTATTTTTATAATCACTATTGTTAAAAACATACATAAGCAAAACTATAATTGAGATCAAAATTTCAACTGGAAAAAAGACAAACGCGTTCACGACCATTAAACCTTGCGGTGTAGTCAGAGGTTCAGGTGTTCATCTCCGTAATTGCGAAAGTAGTACAATTCTTCAATGGTCACCTCGAATCCACGTGGTGACCAGATAGTCAGTCAATGTTACAGGTGGTAAGCCATGTCGCCATTTACAAGCACTAACTATTACCTGTTCGGCGAATAGGTAGCTTTCCTCACGATGTTTTCCCTCACCTGTACATAGAAATTCATTAAACTTCATTTCCATTGATACATGCTCAAATGGGATTTGAACCCTGTATCCACTGGTACAGAGTCAAGCCCCTAACAACTGGAACTAATATTGAAATCTCAAATAAAAACTAATACAGTTATGAGTGTGTATGAGAAGGTGAAGTGGTCTGGCAGAATCGGGATGAATGGGGATCCGTGATCTCTGTCTACCCCTCTACGTGATGTGTATGTATGTATAGTTATAATCAATAAAAATATATAAAATAATATAATTAAATCAAAGTAACTCCAATGTGTGGTAATCTTACCGCCAAAAACTCCGGTCTCGTGAGTTTTGAAAATAAAACTTCATTCGGCGGAGCGTGGGAGTGAAAACTGCTTCGTGAGTCCGTAGTCTAAGGAGCGCATTGAATGATAGGAGTAAAAATATGTGATAAGGGAAGGTTGCGGTTTAAAAGCAGATTTGTGTGTACGCCAGGTTCACGATAATTTTATTTTTACACTCAGGCACAATTTACGAGAAGTTTTTAGGCACAGGAAGCAACTCGATATAGTTCTGGTCTACGCTAACATAACTGCCACAGATTGAACAGGTCATGCTTTGATTGTTTGGGCATGTTGGATGAATGATAACGGCAAATAGACGAAATTTATCTATATAAAGGGTTTTTAAAATACGAGAAAAAATCTGATTTAGAGCCTGCAATAGCGTTATCTAATCACGAGTATTCTATAAGCAAGTATACCTAAGCTGAAGTGGCATTGGGCCGGCCACGTCTGTCTTGGATACGACGACCGTTGGGGCAAAGTGGTTCTCGAATGGCGGCTGTCTCGGTAAACGTAAACGTAGGATGATCTCTGCTAGGTGGACCGATAACCTGCAAAAGGTGGCTGGTAATTGTTGATTGAAAGCCACGAGTGATCGTATCTTGTGGCGTACTTTTGGGGAGGTCTACGTCCAGCAGTGGATTTACATAAGTTGATTGACTGAAGTATCAATCAATTTATTCCAGTACCAAATCAAAAACTCAAACTAAAACTTAGCATAACAAATCCAATCTTATCTACACTGCATAATGCACTTCTGAGAATATACCGAGGCTATGCGAATGTGGTTAGGCGAATTTCCGAGGATTTGGTCTTTTTAAATGCGAATATTAATTAATTATTTAGTGAAGATGAGGTTGAATTTGTTCCGTCTTATTATATACTACTACTTAGTAAATGAATAAAATATATAAATAACAAATGAGTCCATAATTCTTGCCAATTTCAAAGGCTCAGCCACAGAGAGCAAATGCTGGTCCGTGATTGGTCAGTAGAGGTTAGGCCCCGCCCACCGACGCCACGCTTTGCCTCGATAATCATCAGATGGTTGCCGTCGACTGTCTATGCTCTGTATTTTTCATTAACATTTATCTACGCGGGTATACTTTTCCAGGTCCACCCACATTTTTAAAGAATTTTATTATACATACCTTCATTCTATTAATTTTACAATAAAAATAGGTACTTACCTATAAATACGAGTAGCTACATATTTAATAAGGCTTAAATATAATGGTGTGTAAAATAATGATAAGAACATAAATGCTTTTATTACCGTTATGTCGTAGACGGCGATAAAACAACTATAGGTATAAATGTAATTCACCATCATCATCATCATCCGCCTGTATGAATCCACTGTTGGACATAGGCCTCCCCCAAATGACGCCACTTCTCCCTGTCAGTGGCCGTTCGCATCCATTCGATGCCAGCCAACCTGCGCAGGTCGTCTTCCCACCTTGCCGGGGGGCGCCCCACACTACGTTTACTGAGACGCGGTCTCCACTCTTGGACCTTTTTGCTCCAGTGACCATCAGTCCTTCTGAATACGTGACCAGCCCAACTCCACTTCAGCGTGCTAATTCTTTTCATAATGTCGGTCACTTTAGTTCTCTGGCGTATCACATTTCTGATGCGATCTACCAGAGAAACCCCGAGCATCTGCCGTTCCATAGCACGCTGAGCGACCTTGAATTTGTGAGCTAGTCCTAGATGGTCTAATTCAATTATAATTCATCGATAATTATCGATAAGCTAGAAACTGTCATCTAATAAAACCTACATTATGTTAATAATGTCACAATCCCAATAATACGTAATGCTAAAGGTAACCGAGCAGATGTTAAGTATATAATCTAACTAGTGACCCGCTCCGGCTTGGCACGGGTGTAAAATATATAGCGTACTCCACTATTTAACTATTATCCATATAAACCTTCCTCTTGAATCACTCTATCTATTAAAAAAACCGCATCAAAATCCGTTGTGTAGTTTCAAAGATTTAAGCATACAAAGGGACATAGGGACAGAGAAAGCGACTTTGTTTTATACTATGTAGTGATAAGTTAGGTATATCTGCAAGGTCTTCTCAACTCCGAAAGGTATAAAAGGTAAGCCTTTCGATATTTGTATAGATAATTTATACACTTTTATTTACATTCGTAACAGTGGCTGTAGCTGTAATACGTACAGCGTTAGCATATTTCATTATTGCTGACCAGCAATTAAAATAGTTTACATACTTTATTAGTTTATTCACCACTCACAATTAATACTTAAACGAGAATACACATAAATATATACAATCATCTAAAGTTAACCTTTGACTTTTATTAGCTAATTATAAGAACTACCCAATAAGCTAAAGTGGCTATCATTTTATATGATCTTAAAAACATTGTTATTCAGTTATTAGACGCATTTACACCAGGACAGTTGATTATTAATAATTATTAGGAAATGCAATAGTCCACGCGATGTACAACCAACACATTTTCAACGTCACTGAGTAATTGGTTAACCGAGCCCATGTATTTCCAGTCTCTGAATCTGAAAAGACGTGGTAAGCCGAGTCGGCAGAAAACATAGCTACATAGAAAATCAGAAACTTCATTTCCATTTGTGCAGTTGCGATTTGAACGCTTAACCCCAATACACGATAAATGCCTAATTATATTGAAACTGTTTTAAATTTGCAAGAAAATTTTATCCTACAACGTCCTAAAAAGTCTGGTAAAAAAAAAATAGAATGCAATATAGGTTAGTTTATTATGAATATATATGAAGCTTGAAATACTTAACCAATACTCCACAACCTTTGGTGTGTTAGGTGGCGCCACTGTATAAAATGTGCCATCTGTCGACGCGGATTTACGTTCCGACATAGAATATTTTTAATAATAATACTTTACATACATAACAGAATCACAAGTACTCCAAATCAAAGAACTCAAAATCAAAATTAAGATCATAATTTTCAATTGGAACTATTTTTATAATCACTATTGTTAAAAACATACATAAGCAAAACTATAATTGAGATCATAATTTCAACTGGAAAAAAGACAAACGCGTTCACGACCATTAAACCTTGCGGTGTAGTCAGAGGTTCAGGTGTTCATCTCCGTAATTGCGAAAGTAGTACAATTCTATGGTCACCTCGAATCCACGTGGCGACCAGATAGTCAGTTCTCAATGTTACAGATGGTAAGCCATGTCACCATTTATAAGCACTAACTATTACCTGTTCGGCGAATAGGTAGCTTTCCTCACGATGTTTTCCCTCACCATATAATTCGATGCATTTAGGAAATGTGTTTTTATTACGAAAATGTACATAGAAATTCATTAAACTTCATTTTCATTTGAACATGCTCAAATGGGATTTGAACCCTGTATCCACTGGTACAGAGTCAAGCCCCAAACAACTGGAACTAATATTGAAATCACAATTCTTAAAAACTAATACAGTTATGAGTGTGTATGAGAAGATGAAGTGGTCTGTCAGGATCGGGATAAATGGGGATCCGTGATCTCTGTCTACCCCTCTACGTGATGTGTATGTATGAATAGTTATAATCAATAAAAATATATAAAACAATACAAATAAATCAAAGTAACTCCAAAGTGTGGTAATCTTTTTAACATTTACCCTCGCATAAATAAACTTTGCATTTAGAACAAATAATATTAGTTTCATTTCGTATTTTGTTAATAGTCCATCTAAGGCAACGACCACGCTTGAATTTATTTGAACTAGTATTGATGGCAATTTTGTCAGGGTAATGATCGTTTCCAATCAATCTTAAATTTCTGACCCACTTACTACATTGGGCCTTATTCTAGGATTCTTTTCGTGTTGAGCGGATAATTTGGCTGCTAATTCATATCTAAATTGGTGGTGGGTAAGTTGCCAAGAATCACCCTTAGAGTTATTTTGATAAACAATATAGGCATTCAATCACTACATAGTATAAAACAAAGTCGCTTTCTCTGTCCCTATGTCCCTTTGTATGCTTAAATCTTTGAAACTACGCAACGGATTTTGTTGCGGTTTTTTTTAATAAATAGTGATTCAAGAGGAAGGTTTAAATATATAATAACATCAATTAAATATTGGAGTAGGCTAAATATTTTATACCCGTGCAAAGCCGGAGCGGGTCACTAGTATAGAATAATTTAATAATCGTCTGAACACTTTTAGGTACCATTTCGTAGCCCTCTTACGTTCTAACAGGCACATCGCTAATTTCTGGCCCTTGAGGTCCTCTCCTCCCATGGACTTATTATACGTCATTACCATTTTGGGTTTGTCGCAGACTTGACCGGCCCGCATCCCACTCGATGTAGCTGCGTCGTGGAAAGTACAAATCATACTGACTAGCCACACATTCCACGCTAATACGGCAACATCACCGCAGTGTCGAGCTACTATTTCTCCTCTTTTTAATTTCTTAGGTTTTATTATTTTTATATCATTCGGAGTGTCCGTACGCCGGTTCAAAGTGCCAAGGGTGACCGTATTTTGTCTTTTTAAAAAGCTACTTAGACCTACGCTATTATAAAAGTTATCCATTACAATGCAATGACCCTATTTATATATCCCTCTAAAAGACCCAGTACCAATTTCGAGGTGGCTGCCGAGAAACCACAAATAGGTGCACAGCACAGCAGCACAGCAGTCTTAGAATCTCTACCAGAGTAAATCTTTTTTTTTTTAATTCTTTATTAAGCCATTCACCACTTAGGTTATGTCGGCTGAAGTACAAACACTGATGCCACGGCGTTTGAACTTCTTGTTATTTCATCGCCATGGTTACATCAACGCCGTCAGCCGCTACAACCGAAGAAAAACGAAATCGATGCTCCAATTTCTTGCTCTCTTCCTTGTTCTTCGGTTCGTTCCAGTTGAGGATCCAAATCTTATCCCAAAGCGAACATATTTAGCCGAAAATAATTATTTGTATTTTCAACTTTCACTGAGCTGCTGACTTTGTTGACGCACCATAGACGACTGAGAGTAAATCTTTAATTTTAATAAATACCCAGTTTCAGCCTCACATATTCGTATGTTTTGATTCCAAATCGTGCTGCTTTTATCTTATGCATTAAACCCAATTTAATCTCCCTTTCCAAAGTAATAGAGACTCGTCTAAACTTAAAAATCGTTTGGGTGTGTAAAGGGATCTAAACTAAGAATTACAGTGCTGTACGACCGGGTCAATTTTGACAGTTTTTCGATCATTGCCATGCAAACTTTCATTCAAATCAAAATTATCCACGAAATGAAGGAAACGGAGGATTAATAAAAACCGATTTATGCTCATAATTTTTCGGAAGGTTGGCATGCCTAAAACACCAGTTGTCCAGTATTAGTCTAATTTGGCCCTATTACATATTCCCATAAGAATCATTAAATAAAGGAATTTATGTAGTTCTCCTACAAATATTTCTTCCCAATCATTTAGCCTAGGACACATCATGCAAAATACTAAATATGATCCGCTCCAACTAATCATTCAAGGCAAAATAAACGGCAAACGAAAACCTGGCCGACGTAAAATTCATGGCTAAAAAACCTTCGGCAGTGGTTCAATATGAGCTCAAGATCACTGTTTCGTGCAGCGGTCAATAAAATCCAGCTTGCCATGATGATTAAAAACCTCAAGTAAAATCAAGCCGTACGATTGGCCGACCTCCTATTGGGAGATGGCACCTGAGGAAGAAGAAGAATCATTTAGACGTGAATTAACTGTTATCATATTGTACTCACTAAGCTGTACAATCGTCTGCCAAGCGTACGCATTAGTTTGTTTGCAGATTTCACTAACAAAAGGCCGATCCCAAATATATGTAAATATTTCAAGGGGATCCGTGGACGACACGGAAGGACCTGGACTATCTGTGTATAGTTTTAAGAGATTAGCGATTTATACTCATGATTAATAACTAACGGGACTTATCGCGTAAGTTTTTATATAATAAAAACAGACATGCAGTATGACAGTCTGCCCGTGACCATGGCTACTGCAACGTAGCTGAAACGTCGGGTTAATAAAGGTAATTTTATTGTATAAAAACTTACGCGATAAGTCCCGTTAGTTATTAATCATGATTATCTGTGTATACTTCCTCTACTGATTTAATGCCATCAGAATCGCGATATTTATGTGGTGAACCAGGAGCTGATCTCTATGGTACAGTCCACCCCGAAAGGGATCGAAGGTCGAGGTCGCTTGTCGTTTAATTCGATACAATACTAATAGTGCCGACGATAAATAAATAAATTATAGAAACTGTCCACGTGTAAATGCACCTTTTGTTTCCTTATGTACGAATTAAAGACTTTTTATCGCTTCTCTCGGCCTTTTGCCTTAAATGAAATTGTGATAGCCTTTTATAAGCCTATTCTATTTAATCCCCAAATTAAAAACTACTAATTTCCATATGGCATAATTAGACTAAGAGCTAAAAAGACGGTGGTATTACTCTTATATTTGACCTACCCTAAATTTTTTATCAAATATTAACAATTATTGGACAACGGTATCTGATAAATGTATAATTACTACCCTACAATATGAAAAATTATGGCATTATAAATTAAGCTTATATATTATAAATAATGCTATGGGTCAAATTATTCAGTGTGTTAGGGATGGATCTAACGATAATTTAGGATCATGTAATTTTATATTAATTATTATTGTAATTATTGTATATTCATGATTCATAAGTATTAACGGGACTTATCGTGTAAGTTTATATATAATAAAATAACCTTTATTAACCCGACGTTTCGGCTACGTTGCAGTAGCCATGGTCACGGGCAGACTATATAATTATATATTATTATTGTATATTATTATTGTAATTTTATATTAATTTTAAATGATGTTATGTGACTTTTCATTTTTGTGTGGTCATGGCTTCCCGTTGCAGTTCTTATAGGGACTCCCCTTAAGTTTGTTGTTAAATACTATTTGTTGAATGTAAAGCTTTGATCATGACATGGAAACAAAATAAAGACAAAGAATTACGCAATACTGGTCAAAGCTACAAATCATTCTCAAAATCAGGTAAAGTTGTTTCAGAAAGGAAATTGAAACCCCCATGCAATAGTGAAAAATGCAGGTTGAAGTGTTCAGAAAAAATAAACGAAGAGGCTAGATTAACTATTTTAAAAACATTTTGGAACCTGGGCGATACAACACTTCAACGTGCATTTTTAACATCTTGCTTGAGTGAGGTTGTTGTTGTGTATAAATACACGAATGCCGAAAACCCTCTGAAACCAAATAAGGCGTCATTTCTTACACGAAGGAACCAAAATAAGAGTATCCTATTTATATTTTAGAAACACTCTAGAATCTAGATATTAGTGATCGATTTATCCAGACAGCAAATAAAAAAACAGATGGAAATGGTTTCATCCAAGAGGATTTGCGTGGGCGTTATGGGACTGTAATTATAGCTATTGGCGAGCACATGTATTTTATATAGCTCTGTGTTTTAAAAAATCTTAGAAGTTGTAAAAGTTGAGTTACATACCAGTGCGATACATCATTTTGCGAGCCTTGAGAAGTGCTACAATTGTGTGATTTTGGTTTTGTGAAATTCTGAAATTTACAGTTACAGTTTTATGTTAAAATATTATCCATTGAATCAAAGATATCTTTAAAACTAAATCGACGACCCCAGTGTTTTTTGTTATCAAAAAGTGCGCCTTGTTTAGTTCTACAAAATAGTGATTTTTCCGGAAAATTTTCTTCACGTTTTTCGCTAATACAGCGGAAAATCTGAAAACCACGTGGCCACGTGGTCGTGGATGGCGTGGGTTTAAGATTACAAAAATACCACAGCTGAATAGAGAATTCAAAACGGAGTCAAACCACATATTGAAAAAGAAAATTAGTGAATTTTCCAAGCAACGAGACAGCAAAAACTTAAATTATTAAGAATTTCAGAACTTTTCGTCTTTATATTTTGAAATCTAAAGCGATGACCTATTGTTTTTATTAGTGTATTTTATGCAGTTTGATGGGGACTATCTAATGCAGAAAGATTTGGAATTTTATCTTTTTATTTGAAAGAATTAGAACAATTATAAAATTTCGAGGTTAGTTCAATATTTTTAATTTGAAGTTTTAGTAAGAATATTATCATTGTATAAGAAAGACCATATTTTAATCAACCCATTTACACCATTTGATAATAAATTTAAGTGCATTTAATATTTTATTTTATTTGTTATAAAGGTTTTAAGTGTTTTTAATTAATAAAAACGAGAGGGTAGTTTTAAATTTAAATTTGTTTTCATATTCGCGTAGCATTAATAGAGACCTATCGATTGAGTCCAAACTTAATGATATTCTAATAGGTATTAAATATTTTGAACTTGTAGCAGCCATTTTGGCCGCCATTTTGAATGTTTTAATAGAGATTATCTCAGCACTTGTTGAACCTAGAAAGCTGCGGTTTTCTTTGTTGACTTATTGTATTATTTAGGAACCTATTGAACTTTGATTTAGATTTGTTACATGTATCATTTATGATTTTACATGTTTGTAGCATAGTTTTGTTTAGAATTATATAAGTTAGTGAAACCTACGTCAATATACAAGTGTAATATATGTTCAGTTGACCTGCTTTTTGTAAGAGCTTTTTAACGAACCCAAACACGTTAGGGTTTGATTAATATCGACGGATCTTGTATTTTGGAATTTTAAAACGTCTGTATCTCGGGACCTACTGATCGTAGAGGCTTGCGGTTTTTGGCACAGACATATTTTTTATTACGAAAATGTACATAGAAATTCATTAAACTTCATTTCCATTGGTACATGCTCAAATGGGATTTGAACCCTGTATCCACTGGCACAGGGTCAAGCCCCAAACAACTGGAACTAATATTGAAATCACAATTCTTAAAAACTAATACAGTTATGAGTGTGTATGAGAAGGTGAAGTGAAGCTATGAATGTTAATGAAACAAAAGTGGTCTGTCAGGATCGGGATAAATGGGGATCCGTGATCTCTGTCTATCCCTCTACGTGATGTGCATAGTTATAATCAATGAAAATATATAAAATTATATATATTATATTATATATAATATATTATAATCAATGAACTCCAAGGTGTGGTAATCTTTTTAACATTTACCCTCGCATAAATAAACTTTGCATTTAGAACAAATAATATTAGTTTCATTTCGAATTTTGTTAATAGTGCATCTAACGCAATGACTACGCTTGAATTTATTTGAACTAGTAGTGATGGCAATTTTGTCAGAGTAATGATCGTTTCCAATCAATCTTACATTTTCTGACCCATTTACTACATTGGGCCTTATTCTAGGATTCTTTTCGTGTTGAGCGGATAATTTGGCTGCTAATTCATATCTAAATTGGCGGTGGGTAAGTTGCCGAGAATCACCCTTAGAGTTATGTTGATAAACAATAAACATTCAATCACTACATAGTATATAACAATGTCGATTTCTCTGTCCCTATGTCCCTTTGTATGCTTAAATCTTTGAAACTACGCAACGGATTTTGTTGCGGCTTTTTTAATAAATATAGTGATTCAAGAGGAAGGTTTAAATATATAATAACATTCATTAAATACTGGAGTAGGCTAAATATTTTATACCCGTGCAAAGCCGGAGCGGATCACTAGTATAGAATAATTTAATAATCGTCTGGACACTTAGAGGTACCATTTCGTGGCCCTCTTCCGTTTTAGCAGGCACATCGCTAATTTCTAGTCCTTGAGGTCCACTCCTCCCTTGGACTTATTATACGTCATTACCATTTTGGGTTTGTCGCAGACTTGACCGGCCCGCATCCCCCGCGATGTAGCTGCGTCGTGGAAAGTACAAATCATACTGACTAGCCGCACATTCCACGCTAATACGACAACATCACCGCAGTGTCGAGCTACTATTTCTCCTCTTTTTAATTTCTTAGGATCTATTATTTTGATATCATTCGGAGTGTCCGTACGCCGGTACAAAGTGCCAAGGGTGACCGTATTTTGTCTTTTTAAAAACTTACTTAGACCTACGCTATTGTAAAAGTTATCCATTACAATGCAATGACTCTTATTTAAATATCCCTTTACAAGACCCAGTACCACTTTCGAGGTGGCTGCCGAGAAACCACAAAAAGGTGCTGTGGTCTTAGAATCTCTACCAGAGTAAATCTTTAATTTTAGTAAATACCCAGTTTCAGCCTCACATAGTTCGTATGTTTTGATTCCAAATCGTGCTGCTTTCGATCTTATGCATTGAACATTGCATGTATTATAAATAATGCTATGGGTCAAATTATACAGTGTGTTAGGGATGGATCTAGCGATAATTTAGGATCATGTAGTACATCCAATTTCACCCACAAAAACACCTTACCCCTCCCCCTTGGAATGGCAGCCATTTTTTATTTATATTTTCGTTATTGATTTGTTCGGCAAAAAATGATAATTATTGTCGATCTAAAAGCCACATTTTGTAAACAATTTTATTTACCTTCACTCTTTTAATTTTACAATAAAAATTGGTACTTACTTATACATACGAGCACTTATTCTTAATAAGGCGTAAACATAATGGTTTGTAAAATAATGATAAGAACATAAATGCTTTTATTACCGTTATGTCGTAGAAGGTGATAAAACAACTATAGGTATAAATCTAATTCATTTATTATAATTATCGATGAGCTAGCAACTGCCATCTATTAAAACCCACATATTGTGTAAATGGTATCATGAACCCAATAATACGTTATGCTTAAGGTAACCGAGGTGATATTAAGTACGTAGGTATGTCTGCGTGGTCTTGACCACTCCGAAAGGTATTAAAGGTACGCTCCATGCAGTGATTAATAAGAGGAGTGGGCCTTACACAATATTTGTATGGAAACTAGCGTGGCATTACGCGGGGTGAAACGAGGTACGCGGGATGGAAGGGCGATAACTAGAACACGGTATTGTGTGAGACAAAACATAGGTATCTCATTTCTACCACCCATTTTTAGACTCCGCACCAAATAAAACACGCCATTTGGACTCCGCACCGCGTAACGGGGACCGCTCCTTACGCCGGATCCTCTTTATATTTGGTTCGTGGGCACGCTTCCTATTCATATCTGTATCGATAATTTGTAAACTTAATTTACACTGTCCAACGCTCCATAACCTATTATTGACATCCCAAGCCACTATATCATTCTTAATACTTGCATGAGAGTTCTTCCCCTGTCCACCCTAGGTGAAAACGCGTTCAAAATTTTGCTCCTTATTCATTTTATCGTGTGATTGAGAAGGCCTTATTATATTTCCATCCCTTTCGAAAAATATTCTTATCCTGTCATAAGATGCACTTACACCAGGACATTTGATAATTAATTATTACAATCATTCTTAGGAAATGCAATAGTCCATGCGCTGTACAACCGTCACATGGAAGAACGTGGTGGGTGCTGAGTGATATGTTATCTGTATCAATCTGAAAAGACGTGATACGCCGTGTCGCCAGAAAATATAGTTATATAGAAAATCGCAAACCTTCATTTCCATTAGTACAGTTGCGATTTCAAAGCCTAACACCAGTACATGATAAATGCCTAATAATATTGTTAGTTTTTTAAATTTGCAAGAAAATTTTAACCAGAAGAGTGCTAGAGTCTGGAAACAAAAATAGAATGCAATCTAGCTGAGTTTATTATGAAAATATAAGAATGGAGCTTGTTACATCATGTAACCAATAAATAATACTCCACATTAATGCCATCACAGCTGCGATATTTATACGGTGAAAGAGAAGCTGTTATCTCTAAGGTTATGTTCACCACGAAAAGGATCGAAGGTCGAGGTCATATCTCGTATAATTCAATACTATACTAATAATGCCGAAAGTAATGACATTATAGAAACTGTGCACGTGTAAATGCACCTTTTGTTTGCTAATGTGGGAGTGCAAGACTTGATCGCTTCTCAACCTTTTGCCTTAGATAAAATTGCGATAGCCTTTCTAAAGCCTATCAAATATTTTGGTACAGTGTGTGTATTTGATCAAAGAAATTGGACATTACACATCTTCATTAAATATGCATATTTGACCTACCTTATATTCATTATCAAATATTAACATTTATTAAACAACGATATCTGATAAATGTAAAACTACTACCCTGCGATACGAAAATTTGCAAAGCACAATAGTTTTAGTTTATGTATTATAAATAATTCTATGGGTGAAATTATAATGTTCAGTATTATCTGTTGAGGTACCCACGACGCGGAGTCACGTTTCGATATTGACACTGTGGCGCAAATCCAGGCTCCGACATTGTGTGTCGGTGTTACAAAAATACTCAATATTTTAAAATTTACAACATAGAAAGGCCTGAATTTAAAAACATCATTGTACGCCTACAAAGATTATGCTAAATGATTATTTCTCATAAAATAAAACGCTTGAAAGATATATAAAAGCAAGAAAAAGGTAGCCAATGATTTTTCCAATACGAGAGAGCTTTATTGAAATGCAATTAGGTAAGTATAATCAAGATTTATCGTGTCGTGATGCATTTCTGTCTACATTCGATATGAGCGTCGACTATGATTGTCGCATAAGGCGTTTATGTTGGTTCGAATTTTGTCAAGGTTCTTGTGAGTAATAAGCACTCCATAATGGTGATAGAATCGTGTGCAGCCCTGAAAAGGGCTTTTTGTTACTTCCGTCGACACCTTAGCAGTTGGGCTGCATTCTCCTCTTCCTGATGGGATTCAGGTCCAGTACCACCTTGGAGATGTTGTGTGGTGCAGGCGTTATCACATCGGGCAGCTGCGGCCGCTCATTGATGTTGAGCTGGCGCTGCTGCAAGGGCGGGGATTGGAAGAACCGTTCTCCCTCCGCCTGCCGCTTGCAGTACACACAATGCTTTCCTGGGCGGCTCGTCTGCTCCTCCTTCGACTTGGCATCGTTTGCTTGGATGACGTTTGATGTAAGCCTGCAAGGGCAGTCCATCTTGTTCTTCGTTATATTTTGGCGACTGGAAGCGAGTGAGACGACGTTCCGGCGCGAGCGGTGAGTGTGAAGTGATTGAAAATTACAAACGCGCTCTTTTTATACGACGCCGTATGCGCTCGGTGCAATGGTCGCGCATCGAGGTCTCGCATGCTGCTGATGCGTCACGGGACGCGTAGTTTGGCGAAGCAGTTATGTTTTGTGTGCAGATCTGACAATCGTGTTCGTCACTAGCTACGAGCGTAGCTTCGTGTGTTGTACTGTTAGTTTAAATAGATGTCACTTTACTGTTATATTTAGTTTTACAATTCCACTCTGCCATGGCGATCTACCTGGTTTGAAATCACCATACTGTTGCCACAACATTATCTCTTTCGTTGCACAAACAGAACTAACACAAAAGGAAATAAACTACCACAACGTATTATTAACGTATTGAGAAACATTAAACTACGCGTAGAGCCAGTGGACACGCCTAGCGTGTTCATGACCGTTTGTGTGGCGGCTCCGCTAGGTAGACGCTGAAAAATGGCGCGGTGTTGAATAAGTTAAGAGACAAGTGAGTGATAGACACGAGGCGTGTTCGTTCGTTCGTTGTTGGCGATGAAGGCTCATCGGCGTCGTGGTCGTTTGTGAAGAGATAGATGGTTGCATGGCGCAAATCGAATCGGAATGATGTTGTAGCCCTGAAAAGGGCTTTTTGATCGGTCCGTTCGGTGGCGAGACGGGACACACCGGCCGACCGTCCGTAGCGGTGCGGTGGTGGTGGTCGCCGTCGCGACGCCTAGGAACCGGCGATTAGAAGGGGCTCTCGGTGCTGGTGGGTGGGAGTACTTCACTTCTTGGCGGCGGCCTTCTTCGCGGCGGGCTTGGCCTTGGGGGTGGCGGCCTTCTTGGGCTTGGGCGCTTTCGGCTTCTTGGTGAGCGGCTTGGCGGTCTTCTTCGCAGCTGGTTTTTTCTTGGGAGCGGCTGTCTTCTTGGCGGCGGCGGGCTTCGCCTTGGATGGTGATGAGGCGGCCTTTTTCTTGGGGGCGGCGGCCGTGGCGGAGCTGGAGGCTGCCCTGCCCTTGGTCTGGATGAGCGGGCCCTCGTCGACGGCGCTCTTCAGGTACTTTCTGATGAAGTGTTTTTTGTAGTGGGCGGCGATGTACTTCTTGATCACCTGCAGGGAGGAGCCGTCGCGCTCCATCAGCTGTTTGATGGCGTTGTGCACCATCTCGGAGGTCTTCGGGTGCGTGGGCTTGGACTTGGGCTTCTCGGCGGCCGCCGAGGACTTTGCCGTCTTGGTGGGTGTCGCCGCGACTGGTGCGTCAGATGAAACTGCTGTGTCGGCCATTTGCACTTGGTTGGATATAGATTGGTGATTGCTGCGTTAAAGTTGAGAGATGCTTGCTCGCTCTTACGTTATACGTATGCGGTCGATAACGAAGCGCAAGGGCGCTCACCCCGATGTTTACCGCACGGAGAACACTCGCGGGGCCGTCTGTTTTCCTGGACGATTGAAAAAAAAACACTACTTACGCACCGCTCGCGCCGGAACGTCGTCTCACTCGCTTCCAGTCACCAAGTTGATAGCGAAGAACAAGATGGACTGCCCTTGCAGGCTTCCATCAAACGTCATCAGAAGAGACGCCAAGTCGACGGAGGAGCAGACGAGCCGCCCAGGGGAGCGTTGTGTGTACTGCAAGCGGCAGGCGGAGGGAGAACGGTTCTTCCGATCCCCGCCCTTGCACCAGCAGCAGCTTAACATCAATGGGCGGCCGCAGCTGCCCACTGTGATAACGCCTGCACCACACTACATCTCCAAGGTGGTACTGGACCTGAATCTCATCAGGAAGAGGAGAATGCAGCCCAACTGCTAAGATGTCAACGGAAGTAACAAAAAGCCCTTTTCAGGGCTGCACACGATTCTATCACCATTATGGAGTGCTTATTCCTCACAAGGACCTTGACGAAATACGAACCAACACACGAACGTCTCGATTCTCATAAGATAGTTACAGTCCATTTAAAAATAACTTATCGTTAGTATGAGATTTAACATTGCCTCATAAACTCACGTAGTAACATTCGAATATCGTAGATTGTGCAACCACCGTGAGTGGTTCTACGATGGAAAGTCGCTCCATGAAAATAGTCCATACATGAGTCGACTCAGTCGACGAATTCGTAGTACAATAACAAACATGCATAATATGAATTATGTTACCATCAAATTTATATTACAGGTACCTATATGAATTATGATCGTAGCAAATAGCAAATCATTTTTATACTTTTATTATACCTAATGCACGTACACGACAACACAACAATAAAGTACTAGTATATCATTGATTTAGCCATGCTTGTTTTCTTTAAAGAGAAATTATTCACAACATAGTGTAAGGTTTTAAAAATTTCTCTTTTTATATTTTATCCCGCCGCGAAGAAGGCCGCCGCCAAGAAGTGAAGTGCTCCCACCCACCAGCACCGAGAGCCACTTCTCAGCCCCGGTTCCTAGGCGTCGCGACGGCGACCACCACCGCACCGCTGCGGACGGTCGGCCGGTGTGTTCCGTCTCGCCACCGAACGGACCGATCAAAAAGCCCTTTTCAGGGCTACAACATCATTCCGATTCGATTTGCGCCATGCAACCATCTATCTCTTCACAAACGACCACGACGCCGATGAGCTTTCATCGCCAACAACGAACGAACGAACACTCTTACGCACATAAACACGCACGCACTCCTTTTCGTTCATTGTTTATTCAATAATTGGTTGTCTTCGTTCGCTCCTGCCTCGTCTCTATCACTCACTTGTCTCTTAACTCATTCAACATCGCGCCATTTTTCAGCGTCCACCTAGCGGAGCCACCACACAAACGGTCATGAACACGCTAGGCGTGTCCACTGGCTTCTACGCGTAGTTTAATGTTTCTAAATACGTTAATAATACGTTGTGGTAGTTTATTTCCTTTTGTGTTTGTTCTGTTTGTGCAACGAAAGAGATAATGTTGTGGCAACAGTACAGTGATTTCAAACCAGGTAGACCGCCATGGCAGAGTGGAGTTGTAAAACTAAATATAACAGTAAAGTGACATCTATTTAAACTAACAGTACAACACACGAAGCTACGCTCGTACCGAGTGACGAACATGATTGTGAGATCTGCACACAAAACATGAACGCTTCTCCAAACTACGCGTCCCGCGACGCATCAGCAGCATGTGAGACCTCGCTGCGCGACCATTGCACCGAGCGCATACGGCGTCGTATAAAAAGAGCGCGTTTGTAATTTTCAATCACTTCACACTCACCGCTCGCGCCGGAACGTCGTCTCACTCGCTTCCATTTGCCAAGTTGATAGCGAAGAACAAGATGGACTGCCCTTGCAGGCTTACATCAAACGTCATCCAAGCAAACGATGCCAAGTCGACGGAGGAGCAGACGAGCCGCCCAGGGGAGCGTTGTGTGTACTGCAAGCGGCAGGCGGAGGGAGAACGGTTCTTCCGATCCCCGCCCTTGCACCAGCAGCAGCTTAACATCAATGGGCGGCCGCAGCTGCCCGATGTGATAACGCCTGCACCACACTACATCTCCAAGGTGGTACTGGACCTGAATCTCATCAGGAAGAGGAGAATGCAGCCCAACTGCTAAGATGTCAACGGAAGTAACAAAAAGCCCTTTTCAGGGCTGCACACGATTCTATCACCATTATGGAGTGCTTATTCCTCACAAGGACCTTGACGAAATACGAACCAACACACGAACGTCTCGATTCTCATAAGATAGTTACAGTCCATTTAAAAATAACTTATCGTTAGTATGAGATTTAACATTGCCTCATAAACTCACGTAGTAACATTCAAATATCGTAGAATGTGCAACCACCGTGAGTGGTTCTACGATGGAAAGTCGCTCCATGGAAATAGTCCAAACATGAGTCGACTCAGTTCAATGTTTACTAAGAATTCGTAGTACAATAACAAACGTGCATAATATGAATTGTGTTACCATCAAATTTATATTACAGGTACCTATATGAATTATGATCATAGCAAATCATTTTTATACTTTTATTATACCTAATGCACGTACACGACAACACAACAATAAAGTACTAGTATATCATTGATTTAGCCATGCTTGTTTTCTTTAAAGAGAAATTATTCACAACATAGTGTAAGGCTTTAAAAATTTATCTTTTCTATGTCTCTACATTAACAAGCCTGAACGTCTATTACTGTAGTCCGTGTTAACTAACCTAACCCAAAGGGGTTGGTAGGTAATTTGCATTTATAAATATCTATATGAATCGTGATCGTGGTAGTAAGCAAATTATTTTGTTACTGATTATTACCCAATGTACATTCTCAACAACTCAACAATATCATGTGCAAGTATATCATTGCTTTGGCTATGCTTGTTTTATAGAATGTGAACTTATTTGGAATATGCACACAAAACATGAACGCTTCGCAAACTACGCGTCCCGTGACGCATCAGCAGCATGCGAGACCTCGCTGCGCGACCATTGCACCTAGCGCATGCGGCGTCGTATAAAAAGAGCGCGTTTGTAATTTTCAATCACTTCACACTCACCGCTCGCGCCGGAACGTCGTCTCACTCGCTTCCAGTCGCCAAGTTGATAGCGAAGAACAAGATGGACTGCCCTTGCAGGCTTCCATCAAACGTCATCAGAAGAGACGCCAAGTCGACGGAGGAGCAGACGAGCCGCCCAGGGGAGCGTTGTGTGTACTGCAAGCGGCAGGCGGAGGGAGAACGGTTCTTCCGATCCCCGCCCTTGCACCAGCAGCAGCTTAACATCAATGGGCGGCCGCAGCTGCCCACTGTGATAACGCCTGCACCACACTACATCTCCAAGGTGGTACTGGACCTGAATCTCATCAGGAAGAGGAGAATGCAGCCCAACTGCTAAGATGTCAACGGAAGTAACAAAAAGCCCTTTTCAGGGCTGCACACGATTCTATCACCATTATGGAGTGCTTATTCCTCACAAGGACCTTGACGAAATACGAACCAACACACGAACGTCTCGATTCTCATAAGATAGTTACAGTCCATTTAAAAATAACTTATCGTTAGTATGAGATTTAACATTGCCTCATAAACTCACGTAGTAACATTCAAATATCGTAGAATGTGCAACCACCGTGAGTGGTTCTACGATGGAAAGTCGCTCCATGGAAATAGTCCAAACATGAGTCGACTCAGTTCAATGTTTACTAAGAATTCGTAGTACAATAACAAACGTGCATAATATGAATTGTGTTACCATCAAATTTATATTACAGGTACCTATATGAATTATGATCATAGCAAATCATTTTTATACTTTTATTATACCTAATGCACGTACACGACAACACAACAATAAAGTACTAGTATATCATTGATTTAGCCATGCTTGTTTTCTTTAAAGAGAAATTATTCACAACATAGTGTAAGGCTTTAAAAATTTATCTTTTCTATGTCTCTACATTAACAAGCCTGAACGTCTATTACTGTAGTCCGTGTTAACTAACCTAACCCAAAGGGGTTGGTAGGTAATTTGCATTTATAAATATCTATATGAATCGTGTTCGTGGTAGTAAGCAAATCATTTTGTTACTAATTATTACCCAATGTACATTCTCAACAACTCAACAATATCATGTGCGAGTATATCATTGCTTTGGCTATGCTTGTTTTATAGAATGTGAACTTATTTGGAATATGCACACAAAACATGAACGCTTCGCCAAACTACGGGTCCCGTGACGCATCAGCAGCATGCGAGATCTCGCTGCGCGACCATTGCACCGAGCGCATGCGGCGTCGTATAAAAAGAGCGCGTTTGAAATTTTCAATCACTTCACACTCACCGCTCGCGCCGGAACGTCGTCTCACTCGCTTCCAGTCGCCAAATTGATAGCGAAGAACAAGATGGACTGCCCTTGCAGGCTTCCATCAAACGTCATCAGAAGAGACGCCAAGTCGACGGAGGAGCAGACGAGCCGCCCAGGGGAGCGTTGTGTGTACTGCAAGCGGCAGGCGGAGGGAGAACGGTTCTTCCGATCCCCGCCCTTGCACCAGCAGCAGCTTAACATCAATGGGCGGCCGCAGCTGCCCACTGTGATAACGCCTGCACCACACTATATCTCCAAGGTGGTACTGGACCTGAATCTCATCAGGAAGAGGAGAATGCAGCCCAACTGCTAAGATGTCAACGGAAGTAACAAAAAGCCCTTTTCAGGGCTGCACACGATTCTATCACCATTATGGAGTGCTTATTCCTCACAAGGACCTTGACGAAATACGAACCAACACACGAACGTCTCGATTCTCATAAGATAGTTACAGTCCATTTAAAAATAACTTATCGTTAGTATGAGATTTAACATTGCCTCATAAACTCACGTAGTAACATTCAAATATCGTAGAATGTGCAACCACCGTGAGTGGTTCTACGATGGAAAGTCGCTCCATGGAAATAGTCCAAACATGAGTCGACTCAGTTCAATGTTTACTAAGAATTCGTAGTACAATAACAAACGTGCATAATATGAATTGTGTTACCATCAAATTTATATTACAGGTACCTATATGAATTATGATCGTAGCAAATAGCAAATCATTTTTATACTTTTATTATACCTAATGCACGTACACGACAACACAACAATAAAGTACTAGTATATCATTGATTTAGCCATGCTTGTTTTCTTTAAAGAGAAATTATTCACAACATAGTGTAAGGCTTTAAAAATTTATCTTTTCTATGTCTCTACATTAACAAGCCTGAACGTCTATTACTGTAGTCCGTGTTAACTAACCTAACCCAAAGGGGTTGGTAGGTAATTTGCATTTATAAATATCTATATGAATCGTGATCGTGGTAGTAAGCAAATTATTTTGTTACTGATTATTACCCAATGTACATTCTCAACAACTCAACAATATCATGTGCGAGTATATCATTGCTTTGGCTATGCTTGTTTTATAGAATGTGAACTTATTTGGAATATGCACACAAAACATGAACGCTTCGCAAACTACGCGTCCCGTGACGCATCAGCAGCATGCGAGACCTCGCTGCGCGACCATTGCACCGAGCGCATGCGGCGTCGTATAAAAAGAGCGCGTTTGTAATTTTCAATCACTTCACACTCACCGCTCGCGCCGGAACGTCGTCTCACTCGCTTCCAGTCGCCAAGTTGATAGCGAAGAACAAGATGGACTGCCCTTGCAGGCTTCCATCAAACGTCATCAGAAGAGACGCCAAGTCGACGGAGGAGCAGACGAGCCGCCCAGGGGAGCGTTGTGTGTACTGCAAGCGGCAGGCGGAGGGAGAACGGTTCTTCCGATCCCCGCCCTTGCACCAGCAGCAGCTTAACATCAATGGGCGGCCGCAGCTGCCCACTGTGATAACGCCTGCACCACACTATATCTCCAAGGTGGTACTGGACCTGAATCTCATCAGGAAGAGGAGAATGCAGCCCAACTGCTAAGATGTCAACGGAAGTAACAAAAAGCCCTTTTCAGGGCTGCACACGATTCTATCACCATTATGGAGTGCTTATTCCTCACAAGGACCTTGACGAAATACGAACCAACACACGAACGTCTCGATTCTCATAAGATAGTTACAGTCCATTTAAAAATAACTTATCGTTAGTATGAGATTTAACATTGCCTCATAAACTCACGTAGTAACATTCAAATATCGTAGAATGTGCAACCACCGTGAGTGGTTCTACGATGGAAAGTCGCTCCATGGAAATAGTCCAAACATGAGTCGACTCAGTTCAATGTTTACTAAGAATTCGTAGTACAATAACAAACGTGCATACTATGAATTGTGTTACCATCAAATTTATATTACAGGTACCTATATGAATTATGATCGTAGCAAATAGCAAATCATTTTTATACTTTTATTATACCTAACGCACGTACACGACAACACAACAATAAAGTACTAGTATATCATTGATTTAGCCATGCTTGTTTTCTTTAAAGAGAAATTATTCACAACATAGTGTAAGGCTTTAAAAATTTATCTTTTCTATGTCTCTACATTAACAAGCCTGAACGTCTATTATTGTAGTCCGTGTTAACTAACCTAACCCAAAGGGGTTGGTAGGTAATTTGCATTTATAAATATCTATATGAATCGTGATCGTGGTAGTAAGCAAATCATTTTGTTACTAATTATTACCCAATGTACATTCTCAACAACTCAACAATATCATGTGCGAGTATATCATTGCTTTGGCTATGCTTGTTTTATAGAATGTGAACTTATTTGGAATATGCACACAAAACATGAACGCTTCGCCAAACTACGGGTCCCGTGACGCATCAGCAGCATGCGAGACCTCGCTGCGCGACCATTGCACCGAGCGCATGCGGCGTCGTATAAAAAGAGCGCGTTTGAAATTTTCAATCACTTCACACTCACCGCTCGCGCCGGAACGTCGTCTCACTCGCTTCCATTTGCCAAGTTGATAGCGAAGAACAAGATGGACTGCCCTTGCAGGCTTCCATCAAACGTCATCAGAAGAGACGCCAAGTCGACGGAGGAGCAGACGAGCCGCCCAGGGGAGCGTTGTGTGTACTGCAAGCGGCAGGCGGAGGGAGAACGGTTCTTCCGATCCCCGCCCTTGCACCAGCAGCAGCTTAACATCAATGGGCGGCCGCAGCTGCCCACTGTGATAACGCCTGCACCACACTACATCTCCAAGGTGGTACTGGACCTGAATCTCATCAGGAAGAGGAGAATGCAGCCCAACTGCTAAGATGTCAACGGAAGTAACAAAAAGCCCTTTTCAGGGCTGCACACGATTCTATCACCATTATGGAGTGCTTATTCCTCACAAGGACCTTGACGAAATACGAACCAACACACGAACGTCTCGATTCTCAAAAGATAGTTACAGTCCATTTAAAAATAACTTATCGTTAGTATGAGATTTAACATTGCCTCATAAACTCACGTAGTAACATTCAAATATCGTAGAATGTGCAACCACCGTGAGTGGTTCTACGATGGAAAGTCGCTCCATGGAAATAGTCCATACATGAGTCGACTCAGTTCAATGTTTACTAAGAATTCGTAGTACAATTACAAACATGCATAATAGGAATTATGATATCATCAAATGTATATTACAAGTACCTATATGAATTATTATCGTAGCAATTAGCAAATCATTTTTATACCTTAATATTACCCAATGCACGTACACGACAACACTTCAATAAAATAGGTAGAGCGAGAAGTGAGTGTTGAATTCGTTCGTGTGTTGTATACAGACTCGGTGCGCTGTGTCACTTATTCGTTTCGTTTCGATCATTTGGGCATTATTAGATACGTTTATAACATATATTATATCGTCGACGAACACTTAACAATGGTCGTAGTTTAATTTAGAATATAATAATTTATTATTGAGGACTGAATGTGCGCTAGTTACTAAAGTCACCGCGCCGCGAGAGGAGTCGAGTCGTTGAAAAGTTCTACGACCGTCGCCGTTCGACGGACATTGACAACATTCCTGGATCTGCGTGCACTGCACCGTTCAATCTACGCTCTGAGATCGTTCATCGAACGCATCTTAGACAATAAGTGAGCTAAATTGTCATTAAAACAGCGCACGGGCAGTGCGAGCGATCGACTCTTGAAAAGAAACGAGCGTTCCGTCGAATATACGGCATAACTTACTTTTCAATCGTCCAGGAAAACAGACGGCCCCGCGAGTGTTCTCCGTGCGGTAAACATCGGGGCGAGCGCCCTTGCGCTTCGTTATCGACCGCATACGTATAACGTAAGAGCGAGCAAGCATCTCTCAACTTTAACGCAGCAATCACCAATCTATATCCAACCAAGTGCAAATGGCCGACACAGCAGTTTCATCTGACGCACCAGTCGCGGCGACACCCAACAAGACGGCAAAGTCCTCGGCGGCCGCCGAGAAGCCCAAGTCCAAGCCCACGCACCCGAAGACCTCCGAGATGGTGCACAACGCCATCAAAGAGCTGAAGGAGCGCGACGGCTCCTCCCTGCAGGTGATCAAGAAGTACATCGCCGCCCACTACAAAAAACACTTCATCAGAAAGTACCTGAAGAGCGCCGTCGACGAGGGCCCGCTCATCCAGACCAAGGGCAGGGCAGCCTCCAGCTCCGCCACGGCCGCCGCCCCCAAGAAAAAGGCCGCCTCGTCACCATCCAAGGCGAAGCCCGCCGCCGCCAAGAAGACAGCCGCTCCCAAGAAAAAACCAGCTGCGAAGAAGACCGCCAAGCCGCCCACCAAGAAGCCGAAAGCGCCCAAGCCCAAGAAGGCCGCCACCCCCAAGGCCAAGCCCGCCGCGAAGAAGGCCGCCGCCAAGAAGTGAAGTACTCCCACCCACCAGCACCGAGAGCCCCTTCTAATCGCCGGTTCCTAGGCGTCGCGACGGCGACCACCACCACCGCACCGCTACGGACGGTCGGCCGGTGTGTCCCGTCTCGCCACCGAACGGACCGATCAAAAAGCCCTTTTCAGGGCTACAACATCATTCCGATTCGATTTGCGCCATGCAACCATCTATCTCTTCACAAACGACCACGACGCCGATGAGCTTTCATCGCCAACAACGAACGAACGAACACTCTTACGCACATAAACACGCACGCACTCCTTTTCGTTCATTGTTTATTCAATAATTGGTTGTCTTCGTTCGCTCCTGCCTCGTCTCTATCACTCACTTGTCTCTTAACTCATTCAACATCGCGCCATTTTTCAGCGTCCACCTAGCGGAGCCACCACACAAACGGTCATGAACACGCTAGGCGTGTCCACTGGCTTCTACGCGTAGTTTAATGTTTCTAAATACGTTAATAATACGTTGTGGTAGTTTATTTCCTTTTGTGTTTGTTCTGTTTGTGCAACGAAAGAGATAATGTTGTGGCAACAGTACAGTGATTTCAAACCAGGTAGACCGCAATGGCAGAGTGGAGTTGTAAAACTAAATATAACAGTTAAGTGACATCTATTTAAACTAACAGTACAACACACGAAGCTACGCTCGTACCGAGTGACGAACATGATTGTGAGATCTGCACACAAAACATGAACGCTTCTCCAAACTACGCGTCCCGCGACGCATCAGCAGCATGTGAGACCTCGCTGCGCGACCATTGCACCGAGCGCATACGGCGTCGTATAAAAAGAGCGCGTTTGTAAATTTTCAATCACTTCCTTCATCACGGAGGTCGATAGGGGGGTGGCGGATGGGCTGTCTTGCCCCCCGTTGGCCCGTCTGCCGCCGGTTACCCAACAGGAGCTGTTGGGCATCATAGGGCGCCTTAAGCGCAGGAAGGCACCGGGTGCCGATGGGGTCAACAACAGGCTGCTTAGGAGTCTGTCTCCGCCCCTTGTGGCCCTCCTCGCCGCCATCTTCAATGCGGCAATCGCACACTGCGTATTTCCAAGGGCGTGGAAGGAGGCAGTTGTGATTGGGATCCACAAGCCCGGAAAGGTCAGCACCGACCCGTCCAGTTATAGGCCCATCAGTTTGCTCAGCTCGCTGGGTAAGCTGTTCGAACGAGTTCTTCTCACCCGACTCAGGGAGTTTGTGGAGTCGGCCGGCTTGCTCCCGGATGAGCAGTTCGGATTCCGTGTGGGCCACTCATGCGCCCACCAACTGCATAGAATGGTCGATCACGCGATCGCCATGATGAACTCTCCCCCCCGCAGGCACTGGGGCACCGGTGTCCTGTTTCTTGATGTTGCCAGGGCCTTCGATAGGGTCTGGCATAACGGTCTCGTCTTCAAGCTGTTCCAGCTGGGCCTGCCCGACAGGCTTATCCACTTAATCCAGGACTTCCTCTCAAACAGGACCTTTCGCTACAGGGTCCAGGGCGCGCTGTCGGCGGCCCGCCCGATCTCAGCCGGAGTGCCGCAGGGCTCCATACTGTCCCCCTTCCTCTACCTCCTCTTTACAAGCGACGTGCCTCGGACCCATCAGGTTAGCCTCGCGCTCTTTGCCGATGACACTGCTTTGTACGCCTCTGACCCCTGTCCAGACAGGGTTCGCATAAAGCTCCAGAAGGCCGCCGACGCCCTAGGCGAGTGGTTTTCGCGCTGGAGGATAGGTGTAAACCCGTCAAAAAGCCAGGCCCTCTATATCGGGCGTGGGAAAAAGAGGCCCAGCCGCGAGCTCTCCCTCTGCGGCAGCCGAGTCCCCTGGGTGGGCGAGGCGAAATACCTGGGCGTCATACTCGATAGGAAACTCACCTTCAGTAAGCACATTGATACGGTGCGCAAGCGGGCGGACTTCGTCCAGGGCCGCCTGTTCCCCCTCATCCACCACAAGCGGAGCTCTATGTCTCTCTCGTCCAAGCTCGCGCTCTACAAGACCTGCATTCGCCCAGTCATGACCTACGCCAGCGCGGTCTTTGCCCAGGCAAGACCAGGCGCGCTCTACCGCCTCCAGGTCATACAAAACAAGTTTCTGCGTGCCGCAACGGGCGCGCCATTATACGTTAGAAATGTCGATCTCCACAGCGACTGTGGCATTGAGACGGTCGGCAGCTTCATGCGAAGCGCGTCGAGGCGCTTCTTCGATATGCTCCCCCATCACCCAAACCCGCTAATCGCAGCGTCGTGTGACTACGAGGTAGACACGCGTACTACTGTGCTTCGGAGGCCGAGGGATGTCTTAAACGACCCCGAGGACGAGATCTCCAAACAAATAGGGGCCCAACCCCCGAGGGTCCGGCCAGTCCACCGCCGTCGGCGGGCGAGGCATCGCCGTGCGCCCGCCGCCCCGTCCACGTCGCGCCCCCCTGACACCACGTAGGTACTTTGACAAATCACCCAATGGGTCGCCACTAGGGTGGCCCATCATCAAAAAATAGTCCTAACACACGTCCATGGAGTTTCCTGCAGCTCCTTCTCCATGGACACACTTCCGGAGCTGCTGTAAAAATTTCTCACCCCCAAACTAGTCCGATGCCGTTCGGGACCCCGCCAGTAACCAATTGCTGTGCGGGGCGCCCGTACGGGTCCAAAGCACGGCGGGGCCTGGTTGTCGTTGCGGCCGTGCCCATGCGTGGTCCGCCTCGACGCGTCCAGCCGCCGCCCAAAAGTAAAATTCCTCTCAGCCCGATCAAAATCATTCGCGAGGCCAGGACTGGGTAACCAGTCACTCGCAATTCCTCGGGCAGGCGCACCTCGCGCCGGCCAAAATGTCCGGTGAAGTAGTAATGGCCTCCGGGCCGACTACGTCAGAATCAGGCAGACAGTCTGCCGACAAAAAAAAAAAAAAAAAAAAAATTTCAATCACTTCACACTCACCGCTCGCGCCGGAACGTCGTCTCACTCGCTTCCGTTTGCCAAGTTGATAGCGAAGAACAAGATGGACTGCCCTTGCAGGCTTACATCAAACGTCATCAGAAGAGATGCCCAGTCGACGGAGGAGCAGACGAGCCGCCCAGGAAAGCATTGTGTGTACTGCAAGCGGCAGGCGGAGGGAGAACGGTTCTTCCAATCCCCGCCCTTGCAGCAGCGCCAGCTTAACATCAATGGGCGGCCGCAGCTGCCCACTGTGATAACGCCTGCACCACACTACATCTCCAAGGTGGTACTGGACCTGAATCTCATCAGGAAGAGGAGAATGCAGCCCAACTGCTAAGATGTCAACGGAAGTAACAAAAAGCCCTTTTCAGGGCTGCACACGATTCTATCACCATTATGGAGTGCTTATTCCTCACAAGGACCTTGACGAAATACGAACCAACACACGAACGTCTCGATTCTCATAAGATAGTTACAGTCCATTTAAAAATAACTTATCGTTAGTATGAGATTTAACATTGCCTCATAAACTCACGTAGTAACATTCAAATATCGTAGAATGTGCAACCACCGTGAGTGGTTCTACGATGGAAAGTCGCTCCATGGAAATAGTCCATACATGAGTCGACTCAGTTCAATGTTTACTAAGAATTCGTAGTATAATAACAAACGTGCATAATATGAATTGTGTTACCATCAAATTTATATTACAGGTAACTTTATGAATTATGATCGTAGCAAATAGCAAATCATTTTTATACTTTTATTATACCTAATGCACGTACACGACAACACAACAATAAAGTACTAGTATATCATTGATTTAGCCATGCTTGTTTTCTTTAAAGAGAAATTATTCACAACATAGTGTAAGGCTTTAAAAATTTATCTTTTCTATGTCTCTACATTAACAAGCCTGAACGTCTATTACTGTAGTCCGTGTTAACTAACCTAACCCAAAGGGGTTGGTAGGTAATTTGCATTTATAAATATCTATATGAATCGTGATCGTGGTAGTAAGCAAATTATTTTGTTACTGATTATTACCCAATGTACATTCTCAACAACTCAACAATATCATGTGCGAGTATATCATTGCTTTGGCTATGCTTGTTTTATAGAATGTGAACTTATTTGGAATATGCACACAAAACATGAACGCTTCGCAAACTACGCGTCCCGTGACGCATCAGCAGCATGCGAGACCTCGCTGCGCGACCATTGCACCGAGCGCATGCGGCGTCGTATAAAAAGAGCGCGTTTGAAATTTTCAATCACTTCACACTCACCGCTCGCGCCGGAACGTCGTCTCACTCGCTTCCAGTCGCCAAGTTGATAGCGAAGAACAAGATGGACTGCCCTTGCAGGCTTCCATCAAACGTCATCAGAAGAGACGCCAAGTCGACGGAGGAGCAGACGAGCCGCCCAGGGGAGCGTTGTGTGTACTGCAAGCGGCAGGCGGAGGGAGAACGGTTCTTCCGATCCACGCCCTTGCACCAGCAGCAGCTTAACATCAATGGGCGGCCGCAGCTGCCCACTGTGATAACGCCTGCACCACACTATATCTCCAAGGTGGTACTGGACCTGAATCTCATCAGGAAGAGGAGAATGCAGCCCAACTGCTAAGATGTCAACGGAAGTAACAAAAAGCCCTTTTCAGGGCTGCACACGATTCTATCACCATTATGGAGTGCTTATTCCTCACAAGGACCTTGACGAAATACGAACCAACACACGAACGTCTCGATTCTCATAAGATAGTTACAGTCCATTTAAAAATAACTTATCGTTAGTATGAGATTTAACATTGCCTCATAAACTCACGTAGTAACATTCAAATATCGTAGAATGTGCAACCACCGTGAGTGGTTCTACGATGGAAAGTCGCTCCATGGAAATAGTCCATACATGAGTCGACTCAGTTCAATGTTTACTAAGAATTCGTAGTACAATAACAAACATGCATAATATGAATTATGTTACCATCAAATTTATATTACAGGTACCTATATGAATTATGATCGTAGCAAATAGCAAATCATTTTTATACTTTTATTATACCTAATGCACGTACACGACAACACAACAATAAAGTACTAGTATATCATTGATTTAGCCATGCTTGTTTTCTTTAGAGAAGAAGAGAAATTATTCACAACATAGTGTAAGGCTTTAAAAATTTATCTTTTCTATGTCTCTACATTAACAAGCCTGAACGTCTATTACTGTAGTCCGTGTTAACTAACCTAACCCAAAGGGGTTGGTAGGTAATTTGCATTTATAAATATCTATATGAATCGTGATCGTGGTAGTAAGCAAATTATTTTGTTACTTATTATTACCCAATGTACATTCTCAACAACTCAACAATATCATGTGCGAGTATATCATTGCTTTGGCTATGCTTGTTTTATAGAATGTGAACTTATTTGGAATATGCACACAAAACATGAACGCTTCGCAAACTACGCGTCCCGTGACGCATCAGCAGCATGCGAGACCTCGCTGCGCGACCATTGCACCTAGCGCATGCGGCGTCGTATAAAAAGAGCGCGTTTGTAATTTTCAATCACTTCACACTCACCGCTCGCGCCGGATCGTCGTCTCACTCGCTTCCAGTCGCCAAGTTGATAGCGAAGAACAAGATGGACTGCCCTTGCAGGCTTCCATCAAACGTCATCAGAAGAGACGCCAAGTCGACGGAGGAGCAGACGAGCCGCCCAGGGGAGCGTTGTGTGTACTGCAAGCGGCAGGCGGAGGGAGAACGGTTCTTCCGATCCCCGCCCTTGCACCAGCAGCAGCTTAACATCAATGGGCGGCCGCAGCTGCCCACTGTGATAACGCCTGCACCACACTACATCTCCAAGGTGGTACTGGACCTGAATCTCATCAGGAAGAGGAGAATGCAGCCCAACTGCTAAGATGTCAACGGAAGTAACAAAAAGCCCTTTTCAGGGCTGCAAACGATTCTATCACCATTATGGAGTGCTTATTCCTCACAAGGACCTTGACGAAATACGAACCAACACACGAACGTCTCGATTCTCATAAGATAGTTACAGTCCATTTAAAAATAACTTATCGTTAGTATGAGATTTAACATTGCCTCATAAACTCACGTAGTAACATTCAAATATCGTAGAATGTGCAACCACCGTGAGTGGTTCTACGATGGAAAGTCGCTCCATGGAAATAGTCCATACATGAGTCGACTCAGTTCAATGTTTACTAAGAATTCGTAGTACAATTACAAACATGCATAATAGGAATTATGATATCATCAAATGTATATTACAAGTACCTATATGAATTATTATCGTAGCAATTAGCAAATCATTTTTATACCTTAATATTACCCAATGCACGTACACGACAACACTTCAATAAAATAGGTAGAGCGAGAAGTGAGTGTTGAATTCGTTCGTGTGTTGTATACAGACTCGGTGCGCTGTGTCACTTATTCGTTTCGTTTCGATCATTTGGGCATTATTAGATACGTTTATAACATATATTATATCGTCGACGAACACTTAACAATGGTCGTAGTTTAATTTAGAATATAATAATTTATTATTGAGGACTGAATGTGCGCTAGTTACTAAAGTCACCGCGCCGCGAGAGGAGTCGAGTCGTTGAAAAGTTCTACGACCGTCGCCGTTCGACGGACATTGACAACATTCCTGGATCTGCGTGCACTGCACCGTTCAATCTACGCTCTGAGATCGTTCATCGAACGCATCTTAGACAATAAGTGAGCTAAATTGTCATTAAAACAGCGCACGGGCAGTGCGAGCGATCGACTCTTGAAAAGAAACGAGCGTTCCGTCGAATATACGGCATAACTTACTTTTCAATCGTCCAGGAAAACAGACGGCCCCGCGAGTGTTCTCCGTGCGGTAAACATCGGGGCGAGCGCCCTTGCGCTTCGTTATCGACCGCATACGTATAACGTAAGAGCGAGCAAGCATCTCTCAACTTTAACGCAGCAATCACCAATCTATATCCAACCAAGTGCAAATGGCCGACACAGCAGTTTCATCTGACGCACCAGTCGCGGCGACACCCAACAAGACGGCAAAGTCCTCGGCGGCCGCCGAGAAGCCCAAGTCCAAGCCCACGCACCCGAAGACCTCCGAGATGGTGCACAACGCCATCAAAGAGCTGAAGGAGCGCGACGGCTCCTCCCTGCAGGTGATCAAGAAGTACATCGCCGCCCACTACAAAAAACACTTCATCAGAAAGTACCTGAAGAGCGCCGTCGACGAGGGCCCGCTCATCCAGACCAAGGGCAGGGCAGCCTCCAGCTCCGCCACGGCCGCCGCCCCCAAGAAAAAGGCCGCCTCGTCACCATCCAAGGCGAAGCCCGCCGCCGCCAAGAAGACAGCCGCTCCCAAGAAAAAACCAGCTGCGAAGAAGACCGCCAAGCCGCCCACCAAGAAGCCGAAAGCGCCCAAGCCCAAGAAGGCCGCCACCCCCAAGGCCAAGCCCGCCGCGAAGAAGGCCGCCGCCAAGAAGTGAAGTACTCCCACCCACCAGCACCGAGAGCCCCTTCTAATCGCCGGTTCCTAGGCGTCGCGACGGCGACCACCACCACCGCACCGCTACGGACGGTCGGCCGGTGTGTCCCGTCTCGCCACCGAACGGACCGATCAAAAAGCCATTTTCAGGGCTACAACATCATTCCGATTCGATTTGCGCCATGCAACCATCTATCTCTTCACAAACGACCACGACGCCGATGAGCTTTCATCGCCAACAACGAACGAACGAACACTCTTACGCACATAAACACGCACGCACTCCTTTTCGTTCATTGTTTATTCAATAATTGGTTGTCTTCGTTCGCTCCTGCCTCGTCTCTATCACTCACTTGTCTCTTAACTCATTCAACATCGCGCCATTTTTCAGCGTCCACCTAGCGGAGCCACCACACAAACGGCCATGAACACGCTAGGCGTGTCCACTGGCTTCTACGCGTAGTTTAATGTTTCTAAATACGTTAATAATACGTTGTGGTAGTTTATTTCCTTTTGTGTTTGTTCTGTTTGTGCAACGAAAGAGATAATGTTGTGGCAACAGTACAGTGATTTCAAACCAGGTAGACCGCAATGGCAGAGTGGAGTTGTAAAACTAAATATAACAGTTAAGTGACATCTATTTAAACTAACAGTACAACACACGAAGCTACGCTCGTACCGAGTGACGAACATGATTGTGAGATCTGCATACAAAACATGAACGCTTCTCCAAACTACGCGTCCCGCGACGCATCAGCAGCATGTGAGACCTCGCTGCGCGACCATTGCACCGAGCGCATACGGCGTCGTATAAAAAGAGCGCGTTTGTAATTTTCAATCACTTCACACTCACCGCTCGCGCCGGAACGTCGTCTCACTCGCTTCCATTTGCCAAGTTGATAGCGAAGAACAAGATGGACTGCCCTTGCAGGCTTACATCAAACGTCATCAGAAGAGATGCCAAGTCGACGGAGGAGCAGACGAGCCGCCCAGGGGAGCGTTGTGTGTACTGCAAGCGGCAGGCGGAGAAAGAACGGTTCTTCCAATCCCCGCCCTTGCACCAGCAGCAGCTTAACATCAATGGGCGGGCGCAGCTGCCCGATGTGATAACGCCTGCACCACACTACATCTCCAAGGTGGTACTGGACCTGAATCTCATCAGGAAGAGGAGAATGCAGCCCAACTGCTAAGATGTCAACGGAAGTAACAAAAAGCCCTTTTCAGGGCTGCACACGATTCTATGACCATTATGGAGTGCTTATTCCTCACAAGGACCTTGACGAAATACGAACCAACACACGAACGTCTCGATTCTCATAAGATAGTTACAGTCCATTTAAAAATAACTTATCGTTAGTATGAGATTTAACATTGCCTCATAAACTCACGTAGTAACATTCAAATATCGTAGAATGTGCAACCACCGTGAGTGGTTCTACGATGGAAAGTCGCTCCATGGAAATAGTCCATACATGAGTCGACTCAGTTCAATGTTTACTAAGAATTCGTAGTTCAATAACAAACGTGCATAATATGAATTGTGTTACCATCAAATTCATATTACAGGTACCTATATGAATTATGATCGTAGCAAATAGCAAATCATTTTTATACTTTTATTATACCTAATGCACGTACACGACAACACAACAATAAAGTACTAGTATATCATTGATTTAGCCATGCTTGTTTTCTTTAAAGAGAAATTATTCACAACATAGTGTAAGGCTTTAAAAATTTATCTTTTCTATGTCTCTACATTAACAAGCCTGAACGTCTATTACTGTAGTCCGTGTTAACTAACCTAACCCAAAGGGGTTGGTAGGTAATTTGCATTTATAAATATCTATATGAATCGTGATCGTGGTAGTAAGCAAATTATTTTGTTACTGATTATTACCCAATGTACATTCTCAACAACTCAACAATATGATGTGCGAGTATATCATTGCTTTGGCTATGCTTGTTTTATAGAATGTGAACTTATTTGGAATATGCACACAAAACATGAACGCTTCGCCAAACTACGGGTGCCGTGTCGCATCAGCAGCATGCGAGACCTCGCTGCGCGACCATTGCACCGAGCGCATGCGGCGTCGTATAAAAAGAGCGCGTTTGAAATTTTCAATCACTTCACACTCACCGCTCGCGCCGGAACGTCGTCTCACTCGCTTCCAGTCGCCAAGTTGATAGCGAAGAACAAGATGGACTGCCCTTGCAGGCTTCCATCAAACGTCATCAGAAGAGACGCCAAGTCGACGGAGGAGCAGACGAGCCGCCCAGGGGAGCGTTGTGTGTACTGCAAGCGGCAGGCGGAGGGAGAAAGGTTCTTCCGATCCCCGCCCTTGCACCAGCAGCAGCTTAACATCAATGGGCGGCCGCAGCTGCCCACTGTGATAACGCCTGCACCACACTATATCTCCAAGGTGGTACTGGACCTGAATCTCATCAGGAAGAGGAGAATGCAGCCCAACTGCTAAGATGTCAACGGAAGTAACAAAAAGCCCTTTTCAGGGCTGCACACGATTCTATCACCATTATGGAGTGCTTATTCCTCACAAGGACCTTGACGAAATACGAACCAACACACGAACGTCTCGATTCTCATAAGATAGTTACAGTCCATTTAAAAATAACTTATCGTTAGTATGAGATTTAACATTGCCTCATAAACTCACGTAGTAACATTCAAATATCGTAGAATGTGCAACCACCGTGAGTGGTTCTACGATAGAAAGTCGCTCCATGGAAATAGTCCAAACATGAGTCGACTCAGTTCAATGTTTACTAAGAATTCGTAGTACAATAACAAACGTGCATAATATGAATTGTGTTACCATCAAATTTATATTACAGGTACCTATATGAATTATGATCGTAGCAAATAGCAAATCATTTTTATACTTTTATTATACCTAATGCACGTACACGACAACACAACAATAAAGTACTAGTATATCATTGATTTAGCCATGCTTGTTTTCTTTAAAGAGAAATTATTCACAACATAGTGTAAGGCTTTAAAAATTTATCTTTTCTATGTCTCTACATTAACAAGCCTGAACGTCTATTACTGTAGTCCGTGTTAACTAACCTAACCCAAAGGGGTTGGTAGGTAATTTGCATTTATAAATATCTATATGAATCGTGATCGTGGTAGTAAGCAAATTATTTTGTTACTGATTATTACCCAATGTACATTCTCAACAACTCAACAATATGATGTGCGAGTATATCATTGCTTTGGCTATGCTTGTTTTATAGAATGTGAACTTATTTGGAATATGCACACAAAACATGAACGCTTCGCCAAACTACGGGTGCCGTGACGCATCAGCAGCATGCGAGACCTCGCTGCGCGACCATTGCACCGAGCGCATGCGGCGTCGTATAAAAAGAGCGCGTTTGAAATTTTCAATCACTTCACACTCACCGCTCGCGCCGGAACGTCGTCTCACTCGCTTCCAGTCGCCAAGTTGATAGCGAAGAACAAGATGGACTGCCCTTGCAGGCTTCCATCAAACGTCATCAGAAGAGACGCCAAGTCGACGGAGGAGCAGACGAGCCGCCCAGGGGAGCGTTGTGTGTACTGCAAGCGGCAGGCGGAGGGAGAAAGGTTCTTCCGATCCCCGCCCTTGCACCAGCAGCAGCTTAACATCAATGGGCGGCCGCAGCTGCCCACTGTGATAACGCCTGCACCACACTATATCTCCAAGGTGGTACTGGACCTGAATCTCATCAGGAAGAGGAGAATGCAGCCCAACTGCTAAGATGTCAACGGAAGTAACAAAAAGCCCTTTTCAGGGCTGCACACGATTCTATCACCATTATGGAGTGCTTATTCCTCACAAGGACCTTGACGAAATACGAACCAACACACGAACGTCTCGATTCTCATAAGATAGTTACAGTCCATTTAAAAATAACTTATCGTTAGTATGAGATTTAACATTGCCTCATAAACTCACGTAGTAACATTCAAATATCGTAGAATGTGCAACCACCGTGAGTGGTTCTACGATAGAAAGTCGCTCCATGGAAATAGTCCAAACATGAGTCGACTCAGTTCAATGTTTACTAAGAATTCGTAGTACAATAACAAACGTGCATAATATGAATTGTGTTACCATCAAATTTATATTACAGGTACCTATATGAATTATGATCGTAGCAAATAGCAAATCATTTTTATACTTTTATTATACCTAATGCACGTACACGACAACACAACAATAAAGTACTAGTATATCATTGATTTAGCCATGCTTGTTTTCTTTAAAGAGAAATTATTCACAACATAGTGTAAGGCTTTAAAAATTTATCTTTTCTATGTCTCTACATTAACAAGCCTGAACGTCTATTACTGTAGTCCGTGTTAACTAACCTAACCCAAAGGGGTTGGTAGGTAATTTGCATTTATAAATATCTATATGAATCGTGATCGTGGTAGTAAGCAAATTATTTTGTTACTGATTATTACCCAATGTACATTCTCAACAACTCAACAATATGATGTGCGAGTATATCATTGCTTTGGCTATGCTTGTTTTATAGAATGTGAACTTATTTGGAATATGCACACAAAACATGAACGCTTCGCAAACTACGCGTCCCGTGACGCATCAGCAGCATGCGAGACCTCGCTGCGCGACCATTGCACCGAGCGCATGCGGCGTCGTATAAAAAGAGCGCGTTTGAAATTTTCAATCACTTCACACTCACCGCTCGCGCCGGAACGTCGTCTCACTCGCTTCCAGTCGCCAAGTTGATAGCGAAGAACAAGATGGACTGCCCTTGCAGGCTTCCATCAAACGTCATCAGAAGAGACGCCAAGTCGACGGAGGAGCAGACGAGCCGCCCAGGGGAGCGTTGTGTGTACTGCAAGCGGCAGGCGGAGGGAGAACGGTTCTTCCGATCCCCGCCCTTGCACCAGCAGCAGCTTAACATCAATGGGCGGCCGCAGCTGCCCACTGTGATAACGCCTGCACCACACTATATCTCCAAGGTGGTACTGGACCTGAATCTCATCAGGAAGAGGAGAATGCAGCCCAACTGCTAAGATGTCAACGGAAGTAACAAAAAGCCCTTTTCAGGGCTGCACACGATTCTATCACCATTATGGAGTGCTTATTCCTCACAAGGACCTTGACGAAATACGAACCAACACACGAACGTCTCGATTCTCATAAGATAGTTACAGTCCATTTAAAAATAACTTATCGTTAGTATGAGATTTAACATTGCCCAAATGTTTTTATTCAATATAAGTACAAGAACAGTACATTCATTGAAAGTCAAAACATTTGCCTGACACTGGTTGTCTCTTGGCATTGAAATTCTACCGTTGGTTCGGAAGCCCTGGCTCGGAGAAGAATCCAACAAGAAACTCCGGCTTTCAGGATTTTTTGCCCAGTGCCAGTTACAAAAACAAATTATAAAGAAACATAAAATTTATACACTTATTAACATAAATTATCTTTGCACATATAGCTTAGATGCACTCATTGCCAACCCTGAGCATCGGCGAGGTAGTCCCGACCGCGTAGTAAGCGCCCCGGACTAGTCGGCCTCTAACTATAGTCTTAAATTTAGGTAAGGACAATCGCGTAATCCAGTCCGGTAAATGATTATAAAAACGCACACGCAATTTCCAACAAAAGATTTCTTGACCTTTTGGAGCCTCGAGGGCGCCACATACAGCTTATGTTTGTTCTTCCTAGTATTAATTTTATGAAAATCACAGTTTCTTCTAAAAATATTTCTATTTTTATGTACATAAATGACACACTCATATATGTACTGGAGCAACAAACCGTCAAAATATCAATTTCTTTAAATTTTTCGCGAAGTGACTCTCTGGGGCCCATTCTGTAAATGCAGCGAACAGCCCTCTTCTGCAAAACGAATATTGTGTTTATGTCAGCAGCACAACCCCACAGCAAGATGCCATAAGACATAATGCTATGAAAGTAGCCTGAAATAAACAATCCTAGCCGTGTACTCGTCCGTATATTCCCGAATCCGCTTAACAGCATACTGCCGCGGAACTAAGTTTTTAGATAAAACGCAAATGTGGTCTCCCCACTGCAGCTTTGAATCTAAAGTTATCCCTAAGAAGACAGAAGTATTTATTTTATCTATTTTCTCATTATTTATTATTAGATTGGTTTCGGACACCATTAACATTTGGCAAAGTAAATTTAATACATTTTGTTTTATTATTATTAAGAACTAAATTGTTATATTGAAAACCATTGAACTACATCTCCTATCACCGAGTTTATTGCTTGCGACTCATCAATCTTCCTGCTAATTTTAAAGATTAGGGATGTGTCATCAGCAAAAAGGACCGTCCTGCACCTATCTTTAGTTACAAAAGGTAAGTCATTTATGTATACCAGGAAAAGAAACGGACCTAATATTGAACCTTGAGGCACCCCCATCTGGACCTGTGCGACCCGACGACTGCTCCACACCAATAGTTACTTTTTGTACTCTATTACTTAAATATGATTTTATTACATTTAGTGAATTATTTTTAACTCCATAATGCTCTAATTTTCTTATTATTATATCATGTCGGACACAATCGAACGCCTTAGAAAGGTCACAGAAAATACCAAATGCATCCTGTGACCGTTCCCAGGCATCAAAAAATCCCCTTTATTAGTTCTAACACCAGCATCAGTGGTGGACAAACCTTTTGTGAAGCCGAATTGTTTAGAATGTAGTAGTCCGTTCAAATTCATAAACTCACGTAGTAACATTCAAATATCGTAGAATGTGCAACCACCGTGAGTGGTTCTACGATGGAAAGTCGCTCCATGGAAATAGTCCAAACATGAGTCGACTCAGTTCAATGTTTACTAAGAATTCGTAGTACAATAACAAACGTGCATAATATGAATTGTGTTACCATCAAATTTATATTACAGGTACCTATATGAATTATGATCGTAGCAAATAGCAAATCATTTTTATACTTTTATTATACCTAATGCACGTACACGACAACACAACAATAAAGTACTAGTATATCATTGATTTAGCCATGCTTGTTTTCTTTAAAGAGAAATTATTCACAACATAGTGTAAGGCTTTAAAAATTTATCTTTTCTATGTCTCTACATTAACAAGCCTGAACGTCTATTACTGTAGTCCGTGTTAACTAACCTAACCCAAAGGGGTTGGTAGGTAATTTGCATTTATAAATATCTATATGAATCGTGATCGTGGTAGTAAGCAAATTATTTTGTTACTGATTATTACCCAATGTACATTCTCAACAACTCAACAATATCATGTGCGAGTATATCATTACTTTGGCTATGCTTGTTTTATAGAATGTGAACTTATTTGGAATATGCACACAAAACATGAACGCTTCGCAAACTACGCGTCCCGTGACGCATCAGCAGCATGCGAGACCTCGCTACGCAACCATTGCACCGAGCGCATGCGGCGTCGTATAAAAAGAGCGCGTTTGTAATTTTCAATCACTTCACAC
Organism: Leucoptera coffeella; assembly: GCA_030578115.1. Classification (NCBI taxonomy): domain Eukaryota; kingdom Metazoa; phylum Arthropoda; class Insecta; order Lepidoptera; family Lyonetiidae; genus Leucoptera; species Leucoptera coffeella. The sequence goes on from JAMBLF010000478.1 coordinate 239,701, forward strand.
TCACCGCTCGCGCCGGAACGTCTTCTCACTCGCTTCCAGTCGCCAAGTTGATAGCGAAGAACAAGATGGACTGCCCTTGCAGGCTTCCATCAAACGTCATCAGAAGAGACGCCAAGTCGACGGAGGAGCAGACGAGCCGCCCAGGGGAGCGTTGTGTGTACTGCAAGCGGCAGGCGGAGGGAGAACGGTTCTTCCGATCCCCGCCCTTGCACCAGCAGCAGCTTAACATCAATGGGCGGCCGCAGCTGCCCGATGTGATAACGCCTGCACCACACTACATCTCCAAGGTGGTACTGGACCTGAATCTCATCAGGAAGAGGAGAATGCAGCCCAACTGCTAAGATGTCAACGGAAGTAACAAAAAGCCCTTTTCAGGGCTGCACACGATTCTATGACCATTATGGAGTGCTTATTCCTCACAAGGACCTTGACGAAATACGAACCAACACACGAACGTCTCGATTCTCATAAGATAGTTACAGTCCATTTAAAAATAACTTATCGTTAGTATGAGATTTAACATTGCCTCATAAACTCACGTAGTAACATTCAAATATCGTAGAATGTGCAACCACCGTGAGTGGTTCTACGATGGAAAGTCGCTCCATGGAAATAGTCCATACATGAGTCGACTCAGTTCAATGTTTACTAAGAATTCGTAGTACAATAACAAACGTGCATAATATGAATTGTGTTACCATCAAATTTATATTACAGGTACCTATATGAATTATGATCGTAGCAAATAGCAAATCATTTTTATACTTTTATTATACCTAATGCACGTACACGACAACACAACAATAAAGTACTAGTATATCATTGATTTAGCCATGCTTGTTTTCTTTAAAGAGAAATTATTCACAACATAGTGTAAGGCTTTAAAAATTTATCTTTTCTATGTCTCTACATTAACAAGCCTGAACGTCTATTATTGTAGTCCGTGTTAACTAACCTAACCCAAAGGGGGTATTATAGCTTATTCCTCACAAGGACCTTGACGAAATACGAACCAACACACGAACGTCTCGGTTCTCATAAGATAGTTACAGTCCATTTAAAAATAACTTATCGTTAGTATGAGATTTAACATTGCCTCATAAACTCACGTAGTAACATTCAAATATCGTAGAATGTGCAACCACCGTGAGTGGTTCTACGATGGAAAGTCGCTCCATGGAAATAGTCCAAACATGAGTCGACTCAGTTCAATGTTTACTAAGAATTCGTAGTACAATTACAAACATGCATAATAGGAATTATGATATCATCAAATGTATATTACAAGTACCTATATGAATTATTATCGTAGCAATTAGCAAATCATTTTTATACCTTAATATTACCCAATGCACGTACACGACAACACTTCAATAAAATAGGTAGAGCGAGAAGTGAGTGTTGAATTCGTTCGTGTGTTGTATACAGACTCGGTGCGCTGTGTCACTTATTCGTTTCGTTTCGATCATTTGGGCATTATTAGATACGTTTATAACATATATTATATCATCGACGAACACTTAACAATGGTCGTAGTTTAATTTAGAATATAATAATTTATTATTGAGAACTGAATGTTCGCTAGTTACTAAAGTCACCGCGCCGCGAGAGGAGTCGAGTCGTTGAAAAGTTCTACGACCGTCGCCGTTCGACGGACATTGACAACATTCCTGGATCTGCGTGCACTGCACCGTTCAATCTACGCTCTGAAATCGTTCATCGAACGCATCTTAGACAATAAGTGAGCTAAATTGTCATTAAAACAGCGCACGGGCAGTGCGAGCGATCGACTCTTGAAAAGAAACGAGCGTTCCGTCGAATATACGGCATAACTTACTTTTCAATCGTCCAGGAAAACAGACGGCCCCGCGAGTGTTCTCCGTGCGGTAAACATCGGGGCGAGCGCCCTTGCGCTTCGTTATCGACCGCATACGTATAACGTAAGAGCGAGCAAGCATCTCTCAACTTTAACGCAGCAATCACCAATCTATATCCAACCAAGTGCAAATGGCCGACACAGCAGTTTCATCTGACGCACCAGTCGCGGCGACACCCAACAAGATGGCAAAGTCCTCGGCGGCCGCCGAGAAGCCCAAGTCCAAGCCCACGCACCCGAAGACCTCCGAGATGGTGCACAACGCCATCAAAGAGCTGAAGGAGCGCGACGGCTCCTCCCTGCAGGTGATCAAGAAGTACATCGCCGCCCACTACAAAAAACACTTCATCAGAAAGTACCTGAAGAGCGCCGTCGACGAGGGCCCGCTCATCCAGACCAAGGGCAGGGCAGCCTCCAGCTCCGCCACAGCCGCCGCCCCCAAGAAAAAGGCCGCCTCGTCACCATCCAAGGCGAAGCCCGCCGCCGCCAAGAAGACAGCCGCTCCCAAGAAAAAACCAGCTGCGAAGAAGACCGCCAAGCCGCCCACCAAGAAGCCGAAAGCGCCCAAGCCCAAGAAGGCCGCCACCCCCAAGGCCAAGCCCGCCGCGAAGAAGGCCGCCGCCAAGAAGTGAAGTACTCCCACCCACCAGCACCGAGAGCCCCTTCTAATCGCCGGTTCCTAGGCGTCGCGACGGCGACCACCACCACCGCACCGCTACGGACGGTCGGCCGGTGTGTCCCGTCTCGCCACCGAACGGACCGATCAAAAAGCCCTTTTCAGGGCTACAACATCATTCCGATTCGATTTGCGCCATGCAACCATCTATCTCTTCACAAACGACCACGACGCCGATGAGCTTTCATCGCCAACAACGAACGAACGAACACTCTTACGCACATAAACACGCACGCACTCCTTTTCGTTCATTGTTTATTCAATAATTGGTTGTCTTCGTTCGCTCCTGCCTCGTCTCTATCACTCACTTGTCTCTTAACTCATTCAACATCGCGCCATTTTTCAGCGTCCACCTAGCGGAGCCACCACACAAACGGTCATGAACACGCTAGGCGTGTCCACTGGCTTCTACGCGTAGTTTAATGTTTCTAAATACGTTAATAATACGTTGTGGTAGTTTATTTCCTTTTGTGTTTGTTCTGTTTGTGCAACGAAAGAGATAATGTTGTGGCAACAGTACAGTGATTTCAAACCAGGTAGACCGCCATGGCAGAGTGGAGTTGTAAAACTAAATATAACAGTAAAGTGACATCTATTTAAACTAACAGTACAACACACGAAGCTACGCTCGTACCGAGTGACGAACATGATTGTGAGATCTGCACACAAAACATGAACGCTTCTCCAAACTACGCGTCCCGCGACGCATCAGCAGCATGTGAGACCTCGCTGCGCGACCATTGCACCGAGCGCATACGGCGTCGTATAAAAAGAGCGCGTTTGTAATTTTCAATCACTTCACACTCACCGCTCGCGCCGGAACGTCGTCTCACTCGCTTCCATTTGCCAAGTTGATAGCGAAGAACAAGATGGACTGCCCTTGCAGGCTTACATCAAACGTCATCAGAAGAGATGCCAAGTCGACGGAGGAGCAGACGAGCCGCCCAGGAAAGCATTGTGTGTACTGCAAGCGGCAGGCGGAGGGAGAACGGTTCTTCCAATCCCCGCCCTTGCAGCAGCGCCAGCTTAACATCAATGGGCGGCCGCAGCTGCCCGATGTGATAACGCCTGCACCACACTACATCTCCAAGGTGGTACTGGACCTGAATCTCATCAGGAAGAGGAGAATGCAGCCCAACTGCTAAGATGTCAACGGAAGTAACAAAAAGCCCTTTTCAGGGCTGCACACGATTCTATCACCATTATGGAGTGCTTATTCCTCACAAGGACCTTGACGAAATACGAACCAACACACGAACGTCTCGATTCTCATAAGATAGTTACAGTCCATTTAAAAATAACTTATCGTTAGTATGAGATTTAACATTGCCTCATAAACTCACGTAGTAACATTCAAATATCGTAGAATGTGCAACCACCGTGAGTGGTTCTACGATGGAAAGTCGCTCCATGGAAATAGTCCATACATGAGTCGACTCAGTTCAATGTTTACTAAGAATTCGTAGTACAATAACAAACGTGCATAATATGAATTGTGTTACCATCAAATTTATATTACAGGTACCTATATGAATTATGATCGTAGCAAATAGCAAATCATTTTTATACTTTTATTATACCTAATGCACGTACACGACAACACAACAATAAAGTACTAGTATATCATTGATTTAGCCATGCTTGTTTTCTTTAAAGAGAAATTATTCACAACATAGTGTAAGGCTTTAAAAATTTATCTTTTCTATGTCTCTACATTAACAAGCCTGAACGTCTATTACTGTAGTCCGTGTTAACTAACCTAACCCAAAGGGGTTGGTAGGTAATTTGCATTTATAAATATCTATATGAATCGTGATCGTGGTAGTAAGCAAATTATTTTGTTACTGATTATTACCCAATGTACATTCTCAACAACTCAACAATATCATGTGCGAGTATATCATTACTTTGGCTATGCTTGTTTTATAGAATGTGAACTTATTTGGAATATGCACACAAAACATGAACGCTTCGCAAACTACGCGTCCCGTGACGCATCAGCAGCATGCGAGACCTCGCTGCGCGACCATTGCACCGAGCGCATGCGGCGTCGTATAAAAAGAGCGCGTTTGTAATTTTCAATCACTTCACACTCACCGCTCGCGCCGGAACGTCGTCTCACTCGCTTCCAGTCGCCAAGTTGATAGCGAAGAACAAGATGGACTGCCCTTGCAGGCTTCCATCAAACGTCATCAGAAGAGACGCCAAGTCGACGGAGGAGCAGACGAGCCGCCCAGGGGAGCGTTGTGTGTACTGCAAGCGGCAGGCGGAGGGAGAACGGTTCTTCCGATCCCCGCCCTTGCACCAGCAGCAGCTTAACATCAATGGGCGGCCGCAGCTGCCCACTGTGATAACGCCTGCACCACACTACATCTCCAAGGTGGTACTGGACCTGAATCTCATCAGGAAGAGGAGAATGCAGCCCAACTGCTAAGATGTCAACGGAAGTAACAAAAAGCCCTTTTCAGGGCTGCACACGATTCTATCACCATTATGGAGTGCTTATTCCTCACAAGGACCTTGACGAAATACGAACCAACACACGAACGTCTCGATTCTCATAAGATAGTTACAGTCCATTTAAAAATAACTTATCGTTAGTATGAGATTTAACATTGCCTCATAAACTCACGTAGTAACATTCAAATATCGTAGAATGAGCAACCACCGTGAGTGGTTCTACGATGGAAAGTCGCTCCATGGAAATAGTCCATACATGAGTCGACTCAGTTCAATGTTTACTAAGAATTCGTAGTACAATAACAAACATGCATAATATGAATTATGTTACCATCAAATTTATATTACAGGTACCTATATGAATTATGATCGTAGCAAATAGCAAATCATTTTTATACTTTTATTATACCTAATGCACGTACACGATAACACAACAATAAAGTACTAGTATATCATTGATTTAGCCATGCTTGTTTTCTTTAAAGAGAAATTATTCACAACATAGTGTAAGGCTTTAAAAATTTATCTTTTCTATGTCTCTACATTAACAAGCCTGAACGTCTATTACTGTAGTCCGTGTTAACTAACCTAACCCAAAGGGGTTGGTAGGTAATTTGCATTTATAAATATCTATATGAATCGTGATCGTGGTAGTAAGCAAATTATTTTGTTACTGATTATTACCCAATGTACATTCTCAACAACTCAACAATATCATGTGCGAGTATATCATTGCTTTGGCTATGCTTGTTTTATAGAATGTGAACTTATTTGGAATATGCACACAAAACATGAACGCTTCGCAAACTACGCGTCCCGTGACGCATCAGCAGCATGCGAGACCTCGCTGCGCGACCATTGCACCGAGCGCATGCGGCGTCGTATAAAAAGAGCGCGTTTGTAATTTTCAATCACTTCACACTCACCGCTCGCGCCGGAACGTCGTCTCACTCGCTTCCAGTCGCCAAGTTGATAGCGAAGAACAAGATGGACTGCCCTTGCAGGCTTCCATCAAACGTCATCAGAAGAGACGCCAAGTCGACGGAGGAGCAGACGAGCCGCCCAGGGGAGCGTTGTGTGTACTGCAAGCGGCAGGCGGAGGGAGAACGGTTCTTCCGATCCCCGCCCTTGCACCAGCAGCAGATTAACATCAATGGGCGGCCGCAGCTGCCCACTGTGATAACGCCTGCACCACACTATATCTCCAAGGTGGTACTGGACCTGAATCTCATCAGGAAGAGGAGAATGCAGCCCAACTGCTAAGATGTCAACGGAAGTAACAAAAAGCCCTTTTCAGGGCTGCACACGATTCTATCACTATTATGGAGTGCTTATTCCTCACAAGGACCTTGACGAAATACGAACCAACACACGAACGTCTCGATTCTCATAAGATAGTTACAGTCCATTTAAAAATAACTTATCGTTAGTATGAGATTTAACATTGCCTCATAAACTCACGTAGTAATCAGGAAGAGGAGAATGCAGCCCAACTGCTAAGATGTCAACGGAAGTAACAAAAAGCCCTTTTCAGGGCTGCACACGATTCTATCACCATTATGAAGTGCTTATTCCTCACAATGACCTTGACGAAATACGAACCAACACACGAACGTCTCGATTCTCATAAGATAGTTACAGTCCATTTAAAAATAACTTATCGTTAGTATGAGATTTAACATTGCTCATAAACTCACGTAGTAATCAGGAAGAGGAGAATGCAGCCCAACTGCTAAGATGTCAACGGAAGTAACAAAAAGCTGCACACGATTCTATCACCATTATGAAGTGCTTATTCCTCACAATGACCTTGACGAAATACGAACCAACACACGAACGTCTCGATTCTCATAAGATAGTTACAGTCCATTTAAAAATAACTTATCGTTAGTATGAGATTTAACATTGCCTCATAAACTCACGTAGTAATCAGGAAGAGGAGAATGCAGCCCAACTGCTAAGATGTCAACGGAAGTAACAAAAAGCTGCACACGATTCTATCACCATTATGGAGTGCTTATTTTTCACAAGGACCTTGACGAAATACGAACCAACACACGAACGTCTCGATTCTCATAAGATAGTTATAATCCATTTAAAAATAACTTATCGTTAGTATGAGATTTAACATTGCCTCATAATTTCACGTAGTAACATTCAAATATCGTAGAATGTGCAACCACCGTGAGTGGTTCTACGATGGAAAGTCGCTCCATGGAAATAGTCCATACATGAGTCGACTCAGTTCAATGTTTACTAAGAATTCGTAGTACAATTACAAACATGCATAATAGGAATTATGATATCATCAAATCTATATTACAAGTACCAATATGAATTATTATCGTAGCAATTAGCAAATCATTTTTATACCTTAATATTACACAATGCACGTACACGACAACACTTCAATAAAATAGGTAGAGCGAGAAGTGAGTGTTGAATTCGTTCGTGTGTTGTATACAGACTCGGTGCGCTGTGTCACTTATTCGTTTCGTTTCGATCATTTGGGCATTATTAGATACGTTTATAACATATATTATATCGTCGACGAACACTTAACAATGGTCGTAGTTTAATTGAGAATATAATAATTTATTATTGAGGACTGAATGTGCGCTAGTTACTAAAGTCACCGCGCCGCGAGAGGAGTCCAGTCGTTGAAAAGTTCTACGACCGTCGCCGTTCGACGGACATTGACAACATTCCTGGATCTGCGTGCACTGCACCGTTCAATCTACGCTCTGAGATCGTTCATCGAACGCATCTTAGGACAATAAGTGAGCTAAATTGTCATTAAAACAGCGCACGGGCAGTGCGAGCGATCGACTCTTGAAAAGAAACGAGCGTTCCGTCGAATATACGGCATAACTTACTTTTCAATCGTCCAGGAAAACAGACGGCCCCGCGAGTGTTCTCCGTGCGGTAAACATTGGGGCGAGCGCCCTTGCGCTTCGTTATCGACCGCATACGTATAACGTACGAGCGAGCAAGCATCTCTCAACTTTAACGCAGCAATCACCAATCTATATCCAACCAAGTGCAAATGGCCGACACAGCAGTTTCATCTGACGCACCAGTCGCGGCGACACCCACCAAGACGGCAAAAGCCCACGCACCCGAAGACCTCCGAGATGGTGCACAACGCCATCAAAGAGCTGAAGGAGCGCGACGGCTCCTCCCTGCAGGTGATCAAGAAGTACATCGCCGCCCACTACAAAAAACACTTCATTAGAAAGTACCTGAAGAGCGCCGTCGACGAGGGCCCGCTCATCCAGACCAAGGGCAGGGCAGCCTCCAGCTCCGCCACGGCCGCCGCCCCCAAGAAAAAGGCCGCCTCGTCACCATCCAAGGCGAAGCCCGCCGCCGCCAAGAAGACAGCCGCTCCCAAGAAAAAACCAGCTGCGAAGAAGACCGCCAAGCCGCCCACCAAGAAGCCGAAAGCGCCCTAGCCCAAGAAGGCCGCCACCCCCAAGGCCAAGCCCGCCGCGAAGAAGGCCGCCGCCAAGAAGTGAAGTACTCCCACCCACCAGCACCGAGAGCCCCTTCTAATCGCCGGTTCCTAGGCGTCGCGACGGCGACCACCACCACCGCACCGCTACGGACGGTCGGCCGGTGTGTCCCGTCTCGCCACCGAACGGACCGATCAAAAAGCCCTTTTCAGGGCTACAACATCATTCCGATTCGATTTGCGCAACCATGCATGCAACCATCTATCTCTTCACAAACGACCACGACGCCGATGAGCCTTCATCGCCAACAACGAACGAACGAACACTCTCACGCACATAAACACGCACGCACTCCTATTCGTTCATTGTTTGTTGCAAGTCAAGTGCACCCAATAATTGGTTGTCTTCGCTCGCTCCTGCCTCGTGTCTATCACTCACTTGTCTCTTAACTTATTCAACACCGCGCCATTTTTCAGCGTCTACCTAGCGGAGCCGCCACACAAACGGTCATGAACACGCTAGGCGTGTCCAGTGGCTCTACGCGTAGTTTAATGTTTCTAAATACGTTGTGGTAGTTTATTTCCTTTTGTGTTTGTTCTGTTTGTGCAACGAAAGAGATATTGTTGTGGCAACAGTACAGTGATTTCAAACCAGGTAGACCGCCATGGCAGAGTGGAGTTGTAAAACTAAATATAACAGTAAAGTGACATCTATTTAAACTAACAGTACAACACACGAAGCTACGCTCGTACCGAGTGACGAACATGATTGTGAGATCTGCACACAAAACATGAACGCTTCTCCAAACTACGCGTCCCGCGACGCATCAGCAGCATGTGAGACCTCGCTGCGCGACCATTGCACCGAGCGCATACGGCGTCGTATAAATAGAGCGCGTTTGTAATTTTCAATCACTTGCAGTTCGGATTCCGTGTGGGCCACTCATGCGCCCACCAACTGCATAGAATGGTCGATCATGCGATCGCCATGATGAACTCTCCCCCCCGCAGGCACTGGGGCACCGGTGTCCTGTTTCTTGATGTTGCCAGGGCCTTCGATAGGGTCTGGCATAACGGCCTCGTCTTCAAGCTGTTCCAGCTGGGCCTGCCCGACAGGCTTATCCACTTAATCCAGGACTTCCTCTCAAACAGGACCTTTCGCTACAGGGTCCAGGGCGCGCTGTCGGCGGCCCGCCCGATCTCGGCCGGAGTGCCGCAGGGCTCCATACTGTCCCCCTTCCTCTACCTCCTCTTTACAAGCGACGTGCCTCGGACCCATCAGGTTAGCCTCGCGCTCTTTGCCGATGACACTGCTTTGTACGCCTCTGACCCCTGTCCAGACAGGGTTCGCATAAAGCTTCCAGAAGGCCGCCGACGCCCTAGGCGAGTGGTTTTCGCGCTGGAGGATAGGTGTAAACCCGTCAAAAAGCCAGGCCCTCTATATCGGGGCGTGGGAAAAAGAAGCCCAGCCGCGAGCTCTCCCTCTGCGGCAGCCGAGTCCCCTGGGTGGGCGAGGCGAAATACCTGGGCGTCATACTCGATAGGAAACTCACCTTCAGTAAGCACATTGATACGGTGCGCAAGCGGGCGGCCTTCGTCCAGGGCCGCCTGTTCCCCCTCATCCACCACAAGCGGAGCTCTATGTCTCTCTCGTCCAAGCTCGCGCTCTACAAGACCTGCATTCGCCCAGTCATGACCTACGCCAGCGCGGTCTTTGCCCAGGCAAGACCAAGCGCGCTCTACCGCCTCCAGGTCATACAAAACAAGTTTCTGCGTGCCGCAACGGGCGCGCCATTATACGTTAGGAATGTCGATCTCCACAGCGACTGTGGCATTGAGACGGTCGGCAGCTTCATGCGAAGCGCGTCCAGGCGCTTCTTCGATTTGCTCCCCCATCACCCAAACCCGCTAATCGCAGCGTCGTATGACTACGAGGTAGACACGCGTACTACCGTGCTTCGGAGGCCGAGGGATGTCTTAAACGACCCCGAGGACGAGATCTCCAAACAAATAGAGGCCCAACCCCCGAGGGTCCGGCCAGTCCACCGCCGTCGGCGGGGGAGGCGTCGCCGTGCGCCCGCCGCCCCGTCCACGTCGCGCCCCCCTGACACCACGTAGGTACTCTGACAAATCACCCGATGGGTCGCCACTAGGGTGGCCCGTCATCAAAAAATAGTCCTAACACAAGTCTATGGAGTTTCCTGCAGCTCCTTCTCCATGGACACACTTCCGGAGCTGTGGTAAAAATTCTCGACCCCAAACTAGTCCGATGCCGTTCGGGACCCCGCCAGTAACCAATTGCTGTGCGGGGCGCCCGTGCGGGTCCACAGCACGGCGGGGGCTGGTTGTCGTTTCGGCCGTGCCCATGCGCGGTCCGCCTCGACGCGTCCAGCCGCCGCCCAAAAGTAAAATTCCTCTCAGCCCGATCAAAATCATTCGCGAAGCCAGGACTGGGTAACCAGTCACTCGCAATTCCTCAGGCAGGCGCACCTCGCGCCGGCCAAAATGTCCGGTGAAGTAGTAATGGCCTCCGGGCCGACTACATCAGAATCAGGCAGCCAGTCTGCCGACAAAAAAAAAAAAAAAAAAATTTCAATCACTTCACACTCACCGCTCGCGCCGGAACGTCGTCTCACTCGCTTCCAGTCGCCAAAATATAACGAAGAACAAGATGGACTGCCCTTGCAGGCTTACATCAAACGTCATCAGAAGAGATGCCAAGTCGACGGAGGAGCAGACGAGCCGCCCAGGAAAGCATTGTGTGTACTGCAAGCGGCAGGCGGAGGGAGAACGGTTCTTCCAATCCCCGCCCTTGCAGCAGCGCCAGCTTAACATCAATGGGCGGCCGCAGCTGCCCGATGTGATAACGCCTGCACCACACTACATCTCCAAGGTGGTACTGGACCTGAATCTCATCAGGAAGAGGAGAATGCAGCCCAACTGCTAAGATGTCAACGGAAGTAACAAAAAGCCCTTTTCAGGGCTGCACACGATTCTATCACCATTATGGAGTGCTTATTCCTCACAAGGACCTTGACGAAATACGAACCAACACACGAACGTCTCGATTCTCATAAGATAGTTACAGTCCATTTAAAAATAACTTATCGTTAGTATGAGATTTAACATTGCCTCATAAACTCGCGTAGTACTATTCAAATATCGTAGAATGTGCAACCACCGTGAGTGGTTCTACGATGGAAAGTCGCTCCATGGAAATAGTCCATACATGAGTCGACTCAGTTCAATGTTTACTAAGAATTCGTAGTACAATTACAAACATGCATAATAGGAATTATGATATCATTAAATCTATATTACAAGTACCTATATGAATTATTATCGTAGCAATTAGCAAATCATTTTTATACCTTAATATTACCCAATGCACGTACACGACAACACTTCAATAAAATAGGTAGAGCGAGAAGTGAGTGTTGAATTCGTTCGTGTGTTGTATACAGACTCGGTGCGCTGTGTCACTTATTCGTTTCGTTTCGATCATTTGGGCATTATTAGATACGTTTATAACATATATTATATCGTCGACGAACACACAACAATGGTCGTAGTTTAATTGAGAATATAATAATTTATTATTGAGGACTGAATGTGCGCTAGTTACTAAAGTCACCGCGCCGCGAGAGGAGTCGAGTCGTTGAAAAGTTCTACGACCGTCTCCGTTCGACGGACATTGACAACATTCCTGGATCTGCGTGCACTGCACCGTTCAATCTACGCTCTGAGATCGTTCATCGAACGCATCTTAGACAATAAGTGAGCTAAATTGTCATTAAAACAGCGCACGGGCAGTGCGAGCGATCGACTCTTGAAAAGAAACGAGCGTTCCGTCGAATATACGGCATAACTTACTTTTCAATCGTCCAGGAAAACAGACGGCCCCGCGAGTGTTCTCCGTGCGGTAAACATCGGGGCGAGCGCCCTTGCGCTTCGTTATCGACCGCATACGTATAACGTAAGAGCGAGCAAGCATCTCTCAACTTTAACGCAGCAATCACCAATCTATATCCAACCAAGTGCAAATGGCCGACACAGCAGTTTCATCTGACGCACCAGTCGCGGCGACACCCACCAAGACGGCAAAGTCCTCGGCGGCCGCCGAGAAGCCCAAGTCCAAGCCCACGCACCCGAAGACCTCCGAGATGGTGCACAACGCCATCAAAGAGCTGAAGGAGCGCGACGGCTCCTCCCTGCAGGTGATCAAGAAGTACATCGCCGCCCACTACAAAAAACACTTCATCAGAAAGTACCTGAAGAGCGCCGTCGACGAGGGCCCGCTCATCCAGACCAAGGGCAGGGCAGCCTCCAGCTCCGCCACGGCCGCCGCCCCCAAGAAAAAGGCCGCCTCGTCACCATCCAAGGCGAAGCCCGCCGCCGCCAAGAAGACAGCCGCTCCCAAGAAAAAACCAGCTGCGAAGAAGACCGCCAAGCCGCCCACCAAGAAGCCGAAAGCGCCCAAGCCCAAGAAGGCCGCCACCCCCAAGGCCAAGCCCGCCGCGAACAAGGCCGCCGCCAAGAAGTGAAGTACTCCCACCCACCAGCACCGAGAGCCCCTTCTAATCGCCGGTTCCTAGGCGTCGCGACGGCGACCACCACCACCGCACCGCTACGGACGGTCGGCCGGTGTGTCCCGTCTCGCCACCGAACGGACCGATCAAAAAGCCCTTTTCAGGGCTACAACATCATTCCGATTCGATTTGCGCAACCATGCATGCAACCATCTATCTCTTCACAAACGACCACGACGCCGATGAGCCTTCATCGCCAACAACGAACGAACGAACACTCTTACGCACATAAACACGCACGCACTCCTTTTCGTTCATTGTTTATTCAATAATTGGTTGTCTTCGTTCGCTCCTGCCTCGTCTCTATCACTCACTTGTCTCTTAACTCATTCAACATCGCGCCATTTTTCAGCGTCCACCTAGCCGAGCCACCACACAAACGGTCATGAACACGCTAGGCGTGTCCACTGGCTTCTACGCGTAGTTTAATGTTTCTAAATACGTTAATAATACGTTGTGGTAGTTTATTTCCTTTTGTGTTTGTTCTGTTTGTGCAACGAAAGAGATAATGTTGTGGCAACAGTACAGTGATTTCAAACCAGGTAGACCGCCATGGCAGAGTGGAGTTGTAAAACTAAATATAACAGTAAAGTGACATCTATACACACGAAGCTACGCTCGTACCGAGTGACGAACATGATTGTGAGATCTGCACACAAAACATGAACGCTTCTCCAAACTACGCGTCCCGCGACGCATCAGCAGCATGTGAGACCTCGCTGCGCGACCATTGCACCGAGCGCATACGGCGTCGTATAAAAAGAGCGCGTTTGTAATTTTCAATCACTTCCAGGGTATTAGGGTCATGGTCGGCGGCTCCGACCAGCATAGGGCTCTCACGCGCTTCCTGCGTGAAGCCAAGATAGGTTTCCACACCTACGCGCTCCCCGAGGAGCGTGAGGTCCGTGTAGTAATTCGCGGGGTCCCGAAAGAGATCCCGCAATCAGACGTCGTGGCCGATTTGAAGGCCCAGGGCCTCCCCGTTGTTGCGGCCCACCGCCTCTTCAAGGCGGGCTCCCGGGCGCCATACGATATGGTTCTGGTCGCCTTCTCTCAGGAGGTCGACCGAAAGGCCGTCTTCGGCCTGAAGCAGGTATGCCACATCGGTGGCATTAGGGTGGAGCCTCCTCACAGGAGGGGCGCTCCTAGCCAGTGCCACAACTGCCAGTTGTACGGGCACTCATCGAAAAATTGTTTTGCCCGGCCGCGCTGCGTGAAGTGCGCCGGGGACCATCCGACCGCGGATTGCAAGCGGGTCGCTTCGGAGAGCGCTCCGCCCGCTTGTGTGCTCTGTGGACAGGTGGGTCATCCCGCCAGCTACCGCGGGTGCCCCAAAGCCCCCAAAAACTCGCCGAGCTCGTCGCTCGGGGGGACGACGGGGAGCTGCCCGCCCGGCCGCATCTGGTGGCTCATCGTGGCGCTCCGCCGCCGCCCCTACTGCCCCCGTCCCCAAGGAGGCGTCAAAGGACGCCGAGTTCGTCGCGGCTCCCGTCCCCGCAGTATCGGCGTGGAAGAAGCCGCTCGCTATGGTGGCGAGCAGCGCCACAAGAAAGCCCGTCCCCCTTCGGGGACCCCCCTCTCCTCCTCAGGGCCCCTCCCCCAATGCTGGCGGAGGGTCCCTGGCCTCGGACTTGGCAACGGTTGCCAGGGTTATAAACGCGGTTGACATAGTGCAGCTGCGATCCCTAGCCGGCGCCCTCAGGTCTGCCGCCGGTGCCGGAGATGTGCTCGTGGCCCTCGCTGGGCACATAGGTTTGGTGGAGTCGGTAAGCCGACTCATGAACTAATTAGGTGTCGTCATGGCTAGCACAACGGCCAGACTTAAGCCTAGGACGATGACCCTGGGGCTCTTCAACGCGAACGGCCTCGGGCGTCAGAAGGAGGAAGTGGCCTCCTTCATTAGGGAAAATCAGGTTGACGTGCTCCTGGTGCAGGAGACCCTGCTCAAGCCGAGCGAGCGCAGCGCTCGCATAGCAAACTACTGTCTGGTCAGGAATGACCGCGTCTTCTCCCGGGGCGGAGGAACGGCCATCTACTACCGCCGTGGCCTTCACGCCGACCCCTTCGTGCAGATGCCCTCCTTGGAGCATCTGGAAGTGTCCATCATTAGGATCTCGCTCACGGGCCACGGCCCTGTGATAATCGTGTCGGCATATCAGCCCCCAGGAAAACCGCTCCTGGAGCGTGACGTTAGGTCCCTCATGGGGCTAGGAGAGTCGGTCATAGTCGCCGGGGACCTAAACTCTAAGCACAGGGAGTGGAAATGCGTAACCACAAATCCCAACGGTCGTAGGCTGCTCAACATAATAGAGTCCGTTGAGTCAGATTATAGGATCGATGTCGTGGCGCCGATGGAGCCCACTCACTTCCCCTACCGCTGTCCCAGAGACCGGACATACTAGATATTGCGTTGCTCAAGGGGGGTGTCCCTTCCCCTAAATAGTATTAGTGTGATCCACGAGCTTGACTCGGATCACAGGCCGGTTATTGTTAGGCTGGGGCTGTCGGAGCCCTCCTCGCCCGAAACCAGAGTAATGGTGGATTGGGCGCGTGTCCGCAATAGTCTACTCGACCCGCTCGCTGCGGGTCTGTCGGGTGTCCCCGATGTTATCAGTTCCCCCTCTGACATCGACTCCTCCATCAAAGCACTCACGCTTCATCTGCGGGAGGTACTGGCCTCATGTTCGCGCAGTGTGCCGTCCCGCGGTAGTTTCGAATTGCCCCCCCATGTCCGTGCACTTATCACTGCCAAAAATAGGGCACGTAGGAAATATGAGGCTTGCCCCACGGAGGAGAACAGGGCGTGTATGCGTCATCATCAGAGGTCCCTCAGGACTGCTCTTAGGTCATATAGGGATGATCGCTGGCGCAACCTCCTCGGGGGCCTGCGTCCCACGCATCAGGCGTATTGGAGTCTCGCCAGGTCGCTCAAAATGGATAGGTCTACAGACATGCCCCCATTGTGTCGTCCAAACAACCCCATCCCCGCCTTCACGGACGAGGAGAAGGCGGAGTGCATGGCGGACAGCTTTGAGGCCCAGTGTTCGCTCGGCAATGACAATAGATATGCCTCCTTCATCACGGAGGTCGATAGGAGGGTGGCGGATGGGCTGTCTTGCCCCCCGTTGGCCCATCTGCCGCCGGTTACCCAACAGGAACTGTTAGGCATCATAGGGCGCCTAAAGCGCAGGAAGGCACCGGGTGCCGATGGGGGTCAACAACAGGCTGCTTAGGAGTCTGTCTCCGCCCCTTGTGGCCCTCCTCGCCGCCATCTTCGATGCGGCAATCGCACACTGCGTATTTCCAAGGGCGTGGAAGGAGGCAGTTGTGATTGGGATCCACAAGCCCGGAAAGGTCAGCACCGACCCGTCCAGTTATAGGCCCCATCAGTTTGCTCAGCTCGCTGGGTAAGCTGTTCGAACGAGTTCTTCTCACCCGACTCAGGGAGTTTGTGGAGTCGGCCGGCTTGCTCCCGGATGAGCAGTTCGGATTCCGTGAGGGCCACTCGTGCGCCCACCAGCTGCATAGAATAGTCGATCATGCGATCGCCATGATGAACTCTCCCCCCCGCAGGCACTGGGGCACCGGTTGTCCTGTTTCTTGATGTTGCCAGGGCCTTCGATAGGGTCTGGCATAACGGTCTCGTCTTCAAGCTGTTCCAGCTGGGGCCTGCCCGACAGGCTTATCCACTTAATCCAGGACTTCCTCTCAAACAGGACCTTTCGCTACAGGGTCCAGGGCGCGCTGTCGGCGGCCCGCCCGATCTCAGCCGGAGTGCTGAAGGGCTCCATACTGTCCCCCTTCCTCTACCTCCTCTTTACAAGCGACGTGCCTCGGACCCATCAGGTTAGCCTCGCGCTCTTTGCCGATGACACTGCTTTGTACGCCTCTGACCCCTGTCCAGACAGGGTTCGCATAAAGCTCCAGAAGGCCGCTGACGCCCTAGGCGAGTGGTTGTCGCGCTGGAGGATAGGTGTAAACCCGTCAAAAAGCCAGGCCCTCTATATCGGGCGTGGGAAAAAGAAGCCCAGCCGCGAGCTCTCCCTCTGCGGCAGCCGAGTCCCCTGGGTGGGCGAGGCGAAATACCTGGGCGTCATACTCGATAGGAAACTCACCTTCAGTAAGCACATTGATACGGTGCGCAAGCGGGCGGCCTTCGTCCAGGGCCGCCTGTTCCCCCTCATCCACCACAAGCGGAGCTCTATGTCTCTCTCGTCCAAGCTCGCGCTCTACAAGACCTGCATTCGCCCAGTCATGACCTACGCCGGCGCGGTCTTTGCCCAGGCAAGACCAAGCGCGCTCTACCGTCTCCAGGTCATACAAAACAAGTTTCTGCGTGCCGCAACGGGCGCGCCATTGTACG